>CAFUXE010000180.1:97790-113453 GCA_903364295.1 Serranus cabrilla | reverse complement strand
ACTGGTCCCTGCATATTTTAGATAGTGACTAAAAACTACATTTATGAAATTCAGTGTGATCTATTAAAGCAGTGTAAACTAAAACTGAATTCAACTATCACAAATTCACAAAATTTGACATTGTAATGGACCTTAGAAGTCAACGCGCCACAAATTAAGAAAACACATCCATAACAATAAAACACATGCAGTTTGACAGCACATCTTCAACATAAGAAAAATGCAGATGTTCGCCTTTTGCCTATTAGCCTGCCAATTCAAATAATTTTACAAAAAATACACAAAGTCAATAGTGAAACAGACTCACAATATATTAGTTATTGTGTTGCAGTCTGTGGGTTGAGTTTTTATCCATTTTCAGTGTTGTCCCGAATGTCGTGCATGTTTTGTCAAACTGTTGAAGATGTTTTCTTAATTTGATGAGCTCTCAGGGACACAATCACTATTGGGTTACTGTTGGGTTTATGTTTACAAAATTCAAACAAAATTGATGTCAGCTTGTTTTAAAGTGACCTTTTCTTCTGTTTAATAATAAAGTATGTTGCACACTAAAAAGAACAAAATAGAGGGTGTGTTGATTAACAGTTCATACAATAGCCTGAGAGGTGAACATGGTCTCAAGCCTGTTTGCAGAGAACACACCTGCTTCCCAACAGGCCACTGAATCACTGAGTCATTTATGACCAGGCTGTGTCCAGAAGGAGAGGAGGCGTCATAGAATCCCACTTTTAACAAATTTATTGAGCCATCAGGCATCCTTTGCCAGTTCATGAGATCATAATAAGCAATGGGGTCCCCATTTTGATCAAAGCTGACTCTCTCTCCGAGTGCAGAAAAATTAGCCCCCTTCATGTAGTGGACAAGCTGACAGAGGAAGGAAAACAGATTATCAAAACACATAATATGGTGCACATGCCTTCTTCCCCATTATTTTGTCCACTTTTAAATACTTAAGTTGTAATAAGTCTCACCTGCCAAGGTTTAAAATTCTTTGGGTCTGCACAGCTCCCGTTGAGGAAAGGCCCCTGTCCCTCTACACAGTTACTCATATCTTGCAGGGCATGGGCCACCACATACACAGCCTTGTAAACATTATAGGACACTCGTAGCTGTGTCACATCAAAATAGGGAGAGTAGACATCATTTAAATCCTCTGTCCCTTTACATGGCAATCTGTCCAGGTAGTTGTCGCCCGTGTGAGAGTGGCTGTTCACTGACCCATTCAGTCTGCAGTTAAACAGCTCTTCCCAGAATTCTGCCAAGAAAGCTGATCTGTGAATATTGTTTGGTTTGAGATCAGCCAGGTGTTCTTTCAGCCCTGGAATCACATCCGCTCTCTGGATGGCAAATCCTAGTGTTCCTGCCAGCAGATCTGCAAACTCTTCCCAGAGTGATATTGCACTGGCCCAAGCCTCACTGGCGATCCACTGCAGGCCGGTTATATTCCGACGTCTGACTTCTCGCAGAATGCTCTTCATCTCGGATTCACTACAAAAGTTAATGATGACCTTTGAGGATGACATCTAAACAGGAAAAATATAGATAAAGGAATGTTTTAAAACGTTTTTAAGAAATTTAATAATTCACAATCTAAGGACCAATGACAATATAAATCATAGGACTTTAAAGCACAAACGGACATGGTAATTCATGTTCAGGACAGCTTCTAGTGTTTCAGTACTACTAGGCGTGCTTTTTGATCATGTGACAATTTTTTAGTAATTTCAGTATTCTAATACAAAAACTCCACAAAATAACATTAAGTAAAGCTTTTAACATATTTGTGTATATTATTAAAATTTTACTGGAAAAAATGTTTTTTGTGAGTTTGGTCGGAGATATATTAAGGATTAATACTTGAAATTAAATAACCTATAATGCCAGGATTTGGACAGAAGATATATTTGAAAATACTTATGAAAGACAAGGAGCACTTTAATTCATGTGTTGATAGCAAGTGTAATATACAGTAAATATAGTATTGCAAAGTAAAAATCTATTGCCCTTGAATTACAATACAACCTCTAAAAGTATGGCTTCAAATGACTAGCATTATATTGACCTCTTCTCGAAACAATTTTAACAAAGGCTGAAAATGATACAGTTCAAAAAGGTATACTTTTTGCAGGAGTTCATGTTATTTTGTTTGTATGAAACATATTTGCATTGAGCCATAGGTACCTGAATAACATCAAGAAGCTCATCTAGAGCCTGCTGACTCAGGACTACAGGGTAGAGGTGAGTGTAGGCAGCACACACACCATACTGCACCGACTCCTGCAGAAAGAGCTGGATGGCAAAGCGTGCATAATCTGATTCCAACCCAATGACTCCCACCCAAGTCCAGCCAAAATAACTAACCAGCCGGGCCAGAGCTCTGACCTGGAAGGCATCACTGGGCATGGTGCGCATGAATGTGGGGAACTCCTTTTGGTTACTCAGACAGCTGCAGGATGCAAAATAACTCACCTGGATTTAAACAGAGCAATAATTATCCTTCTGCACACTTTGGCTCTCTGAAAAGGCTGTTAAACAGGCATCAAATTTCACTTAACAATACCAACATCATTATAAGCGCTTAGTGGTGCAGAGTCTTCCCTGCACTAAGCACCTTAGCCACTCAAGTGTAAAAATGGTTAACGCTGACTTCGAAATGTTTAAGACATTTGTATACTCGATTTATAATACTGGATAAGGTTTCTTTATAGGTTTAACAATCCCAACTTTTTTTCATAAATCAATCATTTTAAAAAATCAGTTGGGTATGTGAAAAATACCTTATTCAAAATCTGAAATTTGGACTGTTGACACTTTGGAGAAACTTAGCCTTCACAAGTCAGCAATTATATGAAACTATATGACATTTCATAACGAAACCATAAAAGACTGTTGATAGATTGCAAAAACACATTATTAACAATATATGAAGAAATTGCACGGACTCAAAGGCAGTCTCACCAGGGGGATGTGAAAAGAACCCAGGCTTCTTAACAGAGCCATCGACACCCCTGAGGCAGCAGCTCCTATGATTACTGGGGACACAGTGCTTTGAACAGCAGAACAGCCTGAATTATAACTATCGTTTCTCTCCTGACTGTTTTCTGCACTGGTGCCCATCTCAGGCTGTCCGTTCACCAACAGCAAAGCTGCTCTCAGAGAAACTGGTATGTCATCACAACTGTCACGGATGTGGAAACCCAGCTTGAGATGTGGCAGGAGATCACTGCGCTGGTTGATCTCTTTTACAGCAAAAGTCATAGTCTGCATCCAGCGCAAGGCACGAGAGTTAAAACTGTAAAAAAAAACACACAAAAAAAATATACATGTATTTAAACGTCCTAAACACAAATAAGCATGCAATCTACGATGTACTCCACAAGCCAAATACAATCAAAAACATTCAAGTAATCACTCACTACTTATACATATAAGCCTTTGGTTTTGTTTTGTATGTTGGGAGAGAAGACACAGGGCTGTAGTGTAGAGGGAATAAGCCCCCTATAACTACATCTCCATCTTCATACAGACTGTTTTTCTCCTCTTCCCCCAAGAAAACACAGTTATCCAGAGCAGCACATGAGCCCGCTTTGGCCCTAAAGAGAGAGAGAAACAAAATAAGCGTTGCAGCTGGTATTGCCATGACTGGTCCAGGTTGGAATGAAAGCTCCAGATCAGAAATATTAAATATTTTATAATTGCTAAAACTATTAGTATTACAGTTTATAGTATTGTAGTTGCCCACTCATATACATGCAATGCATTATTATATTTCAGGGTGTGGCTGATTTATATACTGTAGTTGGCACACACAAAGCCAAAGGGACCATCCAGATTCATTGGCTGTGACATCATTATCCTAAGGCGGGGTGAATTTACAGTAACCAAAATGTCTCTCCACGTCTGCATTATCTGAAAGATCTCAAATTTCACAATATCTGACTCAAGAACACTACATTTAGTTCTTGGTCTAAGTCTGTTTCAAAGGATTCAAATCCTGTTGCGTCTTGTGAAAGAAAAGTCTGAAATTGGGTTCTTTAGGTATAAAGGCTTTGGAGTCGCACTGCAAGTCTAAAAAGCATAATATCTGCAAAAAAGAAAGCATTCACCAAATGCCATGAATCCGCCAATTTTCTTCTGGATCTACATTGTGAATGCCACCAAAGGTGCAGACTGAGTGTGTCCCCTTTAGTACCGCCAGCTTCACTTCATGTTAGCCATCTCTGGACAGTGATTAGATATACACCGACACTAAAATCTGATGTGCTGTGGACATTTCACACTGTGGCTGACCACCAACCGTACAACATCAATGAAGATATTGGTTAGCTTTTTCATATAGTGTTCCTTGATTCTGACATTGCTTGAACCTCCGGATGTGGAAAGGACACAACAGCATACATTACACGATTTTGACCAACTGATTTCATTAAGAAAGAGCTCATTTCAAAGGTGAAGGTTCCGTGCTTATGTTTGACGAAAGTCTAAATCAGACAACCAAAACCGAGCAGCCAGGCATGCATGTCTAATTTTGGGAAAAGCAGGTACAGTCGAGGTACCTGGGGTCCCAATTTATGTGGCATGCAACAGCCCAAGACTTGCTGAAACATGTCCGATTAAATAAATGTGTTATCTAATCGGAAGCATATTATATATACGGTCGCCCATAAAGTTGGAATAATTTTGTTTTTCAGACAAAATCCTCTGTTAATTGTGGTTTCATTACCTCCACCAAGGAGGTAATGTTGTCTGTCTGTCTGTTTGTGTACAAAATAAATTAAAAAGTACTGCACAGATTTGGATGCAACTTTCGGACAATGTATTGGGACAAGGAACAGGCGATTAGATTTTGGTGGTGATCAGTGATCCGGAACACCATCTGGAATTTATATTGCAAATTTATATTACTGCATCAGCGACCATATTGCCTTCACTAACCACCACCATCTAGTGGAAGAAATATTTAAATGTCAGTGTGCTCCAAAAATACATGCTTTCAATATTATAAAATAAAAGTGTGCAATTTGATATGGCGCAACTGACCCTATTACCTTGGAGGGGGTCTGCGCTCTCCGAGTGCTTTTCTAGTTTTCATTGTGATACGTTTAGAAGAGATTGATTAATAAAGTGAATTTCAAGTTTTAACCTATTGTTTTTGCACCATTGATTTTTGCCTTTCTGCCCTATGTTTTGACCGCAATGCCCCAATAAATTTGCATTTGTGGTCTTGTCCTGACATGTAACTTAATGTCGGGCCCGGTAATATGAATAAATTAATGTCTCCTTCCTTCATGTTACTACTTATCCCTTTTTCACCTGTATGACCGTAAAGTAGGTCTTAAATTGCATTCAAAATGGTCTTATAAAGAGTGTTTCATAAAATGTTTGCTTTTTTCAATGTATTTAATAGTTCATATAACACATAAGATTCATTGAAATTGCGTCACATTACATGCAGAATATTTTGCAACATGTGTGATGTCCTTTCATTTTAAGTGTTGCATCATGTTTTTCCTGCTGTTTTTCTCTGGTTTCAGAATTATGATATAGCACTTTGGAACAAAAATACAAAAAAGGAGACCAAAAGCTGATGCTAAAATAGCAAAAATATGGACAGCCACTGTGTATTTCCCTGCTGTGCTCACATAAACTGGAATAAAAGTAACCCATACTGCAAAGAATATCAGCATGCTGAAGGTGATGAACTTTGCCTCATTGAAATTATCAGGCAGCTTCCGAGCCAAAAATGCCATGAAGAAGCACATGCAGGCCAAGATGCCGATGTATCCAAGAACACACCAGAAACCAACTTCTGATCCAGTAACACACTCCATGATGATGTTAGCGCTGTAATCTGTGTTGTTGTTGGCATGAGGTGGACTGGTGAGCAACCACACAACACAGATTATTACCTGAGTGAAGAGAAAAAACTGGATGTTCATTTTCATTCAACATAGTTGAACATCTATCGAGTTGACTCATGGAACATGTTTCTACCTGAACAGCTGTTCCAAAAAGTACACTGGCTCTCTGCTGGTTGGGTCCAAACCACTTCATGGCACGACTTCCTGGCAGAGTGGACCTAAAAGCCATCAGGACCACAGCTGTCTTGGCCAGGAGGCATGAAATGCAGAGAGCAAAACTGATCCCAAATGCTGGATACCTGATCCGGCAAAGCCAGTCTGAAGGCTCCCCAATGAACAGCAGGCCAACAAGGAAACAGACCGCAAGAAACACTAAAAGAAGGAAGCTCAGTTCCATGTTGTTGGCCCGAACCAGTGGTGTGTCTTTGTATGTGAAGAATATGGCGAGGATGGAGAGGGAAATACTCGCTCCAAGGACAGATACAACACACAAAACAATGCCCATTAACTCATGGTAAGACAAGAACTCTATAGTCTTTGGGATGCAGAGATCTCTGGCTTTATTGGGCCATGTGTCCTCTGAGCAGCGTGAGCACTCTAAAGAATCTGGAGACATGGAGAGAAGAAAGTTTTCAGTTTAGAGAGCCACACAAGCAGGACAGTTTATAAAACATAGAAATGTGAACAAAACACACCAGTCTTATTACTAACTTCTCCCTCAGCACAGGGGACACAGTCAAAACAGCAGATAGGTTCTCCCTTTCTCCTGGTGACGCGGGAACCTGGAGGACAACTGTCGCTGCATACAGACCGGGAAGCCTGAGAGGCAAAGTTCAGCCACTCAGAAAGACACTGATTTCAATCAATATTCACCAGCGCCTCTGATTTGTTATACAAAACTTGTCTCACAATCTACAATACTACTGATCTACAAATTCCCAAATGGATCTATTTACATGGTAATTATACTTAACCACAGTGGCCCTGAGAAATAAATGCACTGTGAATTAAGAAAACACATCCAAAGCAATAAAAGACAAGAAAATTAAAAAGGCATCACCAATTTGACTGCACATCTTTAACATTAAAAAAGCAATGCTGCAAAAAGAAAGAAAAAAAAGTTTATTAGAAAAAGTGTTAGTGTTCAGCAGGGTTCACAATCACTTTATTGCCCACAATAGACAAAAACACAGAACACACTTCAACAAGGGGTTCTGGTCAAGGATCTAACCCTGGCCCTCTGCTTGCCAGGCGATGACAATTGTGACAGTAACAGGGTCTTGAAAATGGAGAGCATAGCAGCCCGTAACACTGACGAGGGGTAGAAGTGTCGTGGGCTGATGCTCCGGCCGAAACAGGGGAGAGAGCGATTCCTCGCCGAGGAAGCACAGCAAAAGAAATCCAGAGATCTCACATGGGCTTAACTCATGGTCTAAAGACAGAAGGCAGGCAGGGTTACCGGGGCAGAGACAAGGAAATGTGGTCGCGAACAGGCAGGGTCAAAGCCAGGCGATCAATCCGAAGAAAATTGCTGGAAAGTTCTGCATACTACCAAGACAATCTGGCAATGACTGGTTAGAGGTGAGCTGCATGAACACAGGCTGGCTGATTAGTGGAATGAGGCGCAGCTGCGGGTGATTACACAGGTGTAGGGGATGAGGCTGATTAGGTGAGTGATGGGCAAGAGTGTGACAGTTAGCCTCTTTCCTGTTAGCCTGCCAATTCAAATAATGTGACAAAACATACACAATAAATTGTGAACTGGCTCACATTATATTAATATGATAACATGACAATTTACTTTCAGAACCCAGAACTGGACAACCAAGTTAAATTTCAGAAACAGTCATCACAAGCTAAGGGATTAACAGCATATGTATATAATAATAAATTATACCTTTACAGTAATGAAAAAAAAGACTTTAAAACGTCATAAGCCAAAAGACACCGCAACAAAAGGTGTTTTCCAGCCCCTGCTTTGTGTAGTGTGTTTATGTATTTGGCCAAGTTTTCTGTAATGTCTGCGTTTTTCTGAATGCTATGCATGCATTGTCAACCTGGTGAAGATGTCTTCTTAATTTGCTTTGTGTTGAGCTCTCAAGGCCACAATCACTATTGGGTTGTTGATGGAGTTTATGTATGCAACATTTACATGCAATTGATGTCACCTTGTTTTAGAGTGACTTTTTCTTCTGTTTAACAATAAAGTATGTTGCATGCTAAAAAGAACAATATGGTTAATGTGTTGATTAACAGTTCATACAATAGCCTGAGAGGTGAACATGGTCTCAAGCCTGTTTGCAGAGAACGCACCTGCTTCCCAACAGGCCACTGAATCGCTGAGTCATTTATGACCAGGCTGTGTCCAGAAGGAGAGGAGGCGTCATAGAATCCCACTTTTAGCAAATTTATTGAGCCATCAGGCATCCTTTGCCAGTTCATGAGATCATAATAAGCAATGGGGTCCCCATTTTGATCAAAGCTGACTCTCTCTCCGAGTGCAGAAAAATTAGCACCCTTCATGTAGTGGACTAGCTGAGGGAGGAAGGAAAACAGATTATAAAAACACAAAATATGGTGCACATTTGCCTTCTTTCCCATTATTTTGTACACTTTCACTTAGAAAAATACTTAAGTAGTAATTAGTCTCACCTGCCAAGGTTTAAAATTCTTTGGGTCTGCACAGCCCCCTTTAAGGAAAGGCCCCTGTCCCTCTACACAGTTACTCATATCTTGCAGGGCATGGGCCACCACATACACAGCCTTGTAAACATTATAGGACACTCGTAGCTGTGTCACATCAAAATAGGGAGAGTAGACATCATTTAAATCCTCTGTCCCTTTACATGGCAATCTGTCCAGGTAGTTGTCGCCCGTGTGAGAGTGGCTGTTCACTGACCCATTCAGTCTGCAGTTAAACATCTCTTCCCAGAATTCTGCCAAGAAAGCTGATTTGTGAATATTGTTTGGTCTGAGATCAGCCAGGTGTTCTTTCAGCCCTGGAATCACATCCGCTCTCTGGATGGCAAATCCTAGTGTTCCAGTCAGCAGATCTGCAAACTCTTCCCAGAGTGATATTGCACTGGCCCAAGCCTCACTGGCGATCCACTGCAGGCCGGTTATATTCCGACGTCTGACTTCTCTAAGAATGCTCTTCATCTCGGATTCACTACAAAAGTTAATGATGACCTTTGAGGATGACATCTAAACAGTAAAAATATAGATAAAGGAATGTTTTAAAAAGTTCTTAAGAAATTTAATAATTCACAATCTAAGCACCTATAATAATATAGATTAAAGTACTTCAAAACACTAACGGATATGTACATGTGTACAAGGGGTGCAAAAACATGTAGCTAAAATTATAAGACTGTTTTAGAATGAAAGGCTCCACATTCAGGTGCAGAACAGTTGATGGTAATCTTCAGGACAGTTTCTAGTGTTTCAGTACTGCTATGGGTTTAAATATTATTTCAGTATTCTAATTTTAAGAAAACTCCACAAATGAACATCAATTAAAGCTTTTAAAGTATTTGTGTACGTTATTTAACATTTACTGGACATATTTTTTTGTGTGTGGTAAGATAGGTATAATTAATTGATTAATTAATTAAATAACCTATAACTTTAAGGATTAGTGCAGAAATATTAATAAATTTGGTCACATTTCTAAATCCTGTGTTGGGGTTATGAAAGAAATACAGAGCAATTTAATTAATGTGTTAATTTCAAGTGTAATTCATTCATTAAAATTAATTTCATTTAATCAAATTCATCCATTGCTCTTGACTGTTCAGTATCACAAAACAACCTCACAAGCACATTTCTTTAAACAATTTTAACAAAGGTTGAACATTATACAATTTAAAAAGGTATACGTTTTTGCAGGAGTTCATGTTATTTTGCTTGTATAAAAAAAAATTGCATTGATCCATAGATACCTGAATAACATCAAGAAGCTCATCTAGAGCCTGCTGACTCAGGACTACAGGGTAGAGGTGAGTGTAGGCAGCACACACACCGTACTGCACAGACTCCTGCAGGAACAGCTGGACAGCAACGCGACCATAATCTGATTCCAACCCAATGACTCCCACCCAAGTCCAGCCAAAATAACTAACCAGCCGGGCCAGAGCTCTGACCTGGAAGGCATCACTGGGCATGGTGCGCATGAATGTGGGGAACTCCTTTTGGTTACTCAGACAGCTGCAAGATGAAAAATAGCTCACCTGGAATTAAACAGAGCAATACTTAACCTTTTGCACACTTTGGCTCTCTGAAAAGGCTGTTAAACAACACTGAAAGGCAATCTCACCAGGGGGATGTGAAAAGAACCCAGGCTTCTTAACAGAGCCATCGACACTGCTGAAGAAGCCTCTCCTATGATTACTGGGGACACAGTGCTTTGAACAGCAGAACAGCCTGAATTATAACTATTGTTTCTCTCCCGACTGTCTTTGGCACTGGTAGCTATCTCTGGCTGCCCATTCACCAACAGCAAAGCTGCTCTCAGAGAAGCAGGTATGTGGGCACAGCTGTCACGGATGTGGAAACCCAGCTTGAGATGTGGCAGGAGATCACTGCGCTGGTTGATCTCTTTGACTGTAAAAGTCATAGTCCGCATCCAGCGCAAGTAACGAGAGTTGAAGCTGTAAATGGGTGAAAAAAAGTTCTTCCCTCAGCAGAAACATATAAATATACATATATTTAAATGTCCTTAACACAAATATATAAGCATGCAATCTACTATATACTCCACAAGCCAACTACTGTCAAATACATTCAAGTAATCACTCACTACTTATACATATAAGCCGTTGGTTTTGTTCTGTATGTTGGGAGAGAAGACACAGGGCTGTAGTGTAGAGGGAATAAGCCCCCTATAACTACATCTCCATCTTCATACAGACTGTTTTTCTTCTCTTCCCCCAAGAAAACACAGTTATCCAGAGCAGCACATGAGCCAAGTTTGGCCCCAAAGAGAAAAATAAATGTAAGAAGATTTGCAGCTGGCACTGCCATGACTGAATAAACAAGATGTAGCTTCCCTTTCTGGCAGCATACAGATGAATATGATATTTCAGGACACAGCTGATTTATATAATGTAGTTAGCACAAATAGCTCTGTGGGTACCGCCCAGCATAACCAAAGACTTTTGAGTTACTCAATCAGTGTGCCTCAGTGCCTGAGCAAATTAAATTCACATGGGCCTATTTGGAGACTGAAGGCCACAGCTGCTGCACATGCTTTATTTTTTATTTATGTAGTTTATACTTTACACCGAATAGTTTAGACCTTTTGACCTCTTTGCACATACATCAGCAAATGTAATATCCTATAATAGGGCCAAATTATGTGAAATGACCGCGTTTGTTTTAACATCGAATTACGTGCTTATGGCACGTAATGTGTGTAAAACACATGCCAGCAGCATGTTAATAATGACAATGTAAAGTAAGTGAATCAGTGGAGTTTTCTAAAAGATAGCACACGTCATTATACATACATGTAGGTTTCGCGGTTGTAAAAAGGCTGCAGTTAATAAATATACCAGAAATAACGGAAGTGAAGCCATGGAAGTTCTGTAAAAAAAAAAGTAGCTACATAAAAAAACGTGATTCACAAGTCGTGAGCCAAGTAACTTACGTAAACAATATAAGTTAGGTAAAAAAACGTTGGTAATCGAACCATCAACTGTTATGTTAGTGCGCAACATGCTCATATTATTTAAATAACTCAGTATATGGAAATACCATTCACAGTTCCATAAACTACAGCCTCCAAAACACAGATATTATATTCAACACTGCTCTGAAAAAGTTTAATCCAGAACAGATCATTAATCAGATTTTTATTAAGACATAATATAACAACTATGACTGAGCTGTTGCAATATTTATTTTTCATCATCCATTAAGTCACTTTTGTAAATCAGGCAGGGCTGCTGATACCCAATCCAGTGTCACTATGTCACAATAAGATTAACGAATGAGAGGGTCGCATACTTTATATAACTTCCCTAATTCCTTCCTCTCTCTGTCCCTGTTTGGACATGTGTGACATCATGACTCTACTTGTGTTATTCCCCTTGCTTTACTCTGTCTGTGTCCTCATTGTAACATATAACCCAATTTACAGCTTCACCTCTCCACAACCATCTGCAGCCAAAATCTGCACACTTCAAAACAGCTTCCAGCCAGGCTTTGTCGCCAAGGGTGACTATGTTATCGGGGGGATCTTCCCCCTTCACTACAACCAGGAGATGCCAGACCTCAACAGCACCTACAGACCACCGCCAGTGAAGTGCAATGGGTGAGTTTAATAGATGTGGAAATAATAGCAGAAGTTTCTAATACAGTGGTGTCTGATATTGTACTGCAAATATATTGTCTGTACAAAAACTATTGTTTTAATGAATGGATATATTTACATTTACCAGATGTTTGCATACCGTGAAAATACAGCCTGACATTAAGAAGACATTAATATATGCAGTGATTGCTTGAACTGATTTGCACACAAAAAGCCATTTTACTGCTTTATTTTATAGATGGTTGATTCCCTAATAATATTCAGATTATTGCAAATTTAAGTTTTCTGAAAAAGAAGAATGCAATTTGTTGTAATTTGTATTTGAAGAAAAATGGGGATTTGCTTTATGTTACACAAGCAATTAAATGGAATTAATAACTTGTGTACCAGTGCAAGATTGTCCCTGTTGTTCCCTACAATTAGCCCTAATGGCATAGCTCTTAGAAGGTAACATCTTGAAAATTCTACAAAAAAAAAATTAAGATAAAAAGGATGGATAATTTGGAAAAAGACAAAACAACTAAATTGTTCAGTTACTTTTTTAAGTTGGATTCAATGCAGACTAACTTCAAATTAAACATCATCTCTGCCTTTAACCATAAACCTTCATATTTGCTGTGTTCAATGTTTGTGTGTGTGCATCTGTGTCTGCTGGGCTACAGCTTTGATCCCAGGGCCTTCCGCTGGGCTCAGACCATGAGGCTGGCAGTGGAGGAGATTAACCACAGTTCAGAGTTATTGCCCAATTCCACCCTTGGGTACAAAATCTTTGACTCATGTGCGTATCCACTGACCGGCCAGAGGGCTGCTCTGGCTGTGTTGAACGGGCTGAGTGAGGACGAGTCTCCCATGTGCAGCGGTGCCTCTCCGCTCCTCGCTGTGATTGGAGAATCTGGTTCTGCTCAGTCTATCGTGGTGTCAAGAATCCTGCAGCCATTCAGAATCCCAATGGTGATGATGCCTGTTTTTCTCTGTAACCCCCTCAAAAACATTTGCATGTGACTTATAATCTGTTTTACTGTACTCCTTATTTATCCTTCTTTACACAGATCAGCTACTTTTCCTCGTGTGCATGTCTCACTGACAGAATAAAATACCCAACCTTCTTCAGAGTAATCCCTAATGATGACTATCAGGTGGGAGTTTATTAAAGTTATATCATTGATTTTTTCTTTTAAAGAATCTGTGTTTTGAGACTAAGTAAGTTTGAACTCTTTCTGGTGAACCCAGGTGAAAGCCATTGCTCAGCTGCTGGTACGCCTCAACTGGACCTGGGTGGGTCTGGTGCGAGGGGACCATGAATACGGGCGCTTTGCAGTGCAAGGTTTACTGAGAGAACTGCAGGGGACCAAAGTGTGTGTAGCGTACCGAGAAATGATCCCTCTGCTCTACAATCGCCAGAGGGCTCTGGAGATCATGCAGGTAGATGCAAAGACATACTGGGTTAACCTTTAATCACCACAAGACCCTATAATAGTAAGTAGATTACACATCAATGCCAGCTGCTATGTGAGGAATTATGTATGTAATTTTGTCATAAAAATGAGACGATCCAGGTGGAATTTTGAGGAGTCTATGTGTTGCTTTCAGACAGTTTTTCACACTGTCTCAAGGTTGGATCCTTGGAGGAGAGGGGAGTGGGTTTTTGCTCAAGTGTCTTTTCTTATATTACCACTAGATGTCCCCAGTTTGGAACTTTTTCAAACCCTACATACAATGACTTTGAATAATGCAGTTATTTCACATTATGTACCTGTGAGTCTTGCTCAATGTTACCTGCTTTTTTCCTTCCTTCTTTCTTCTTTCAACTTTTACTTCATTAAAAAGGTGATGCGTAGCTCTTCAGCAAAAGTGGTGGTGGTATTTTCAGCAGAGGGAGAGATGACGCCTTTCCTGAGGGATTATATGACACAGAACATCACTGGAATCCAGTGGGTGGCTAGCGAGGCCTGGGTCACGGCATCTGTCTTCACAGGGAGCGAGTATTACCCGTACCTGGGGGGCACCATCGGGTTTGGCATCAGAAAAGGTCGTATCTCCAGGCTCAGTGACTATCTGCAAACGGTGAACCCTCAGATGTATCCCAGTAATATTCTGGTTGAGGAGCTGTGGGAGGCCCTGTATGGTTGCAGTCCTTCAGCGTCACCTGGATCCCCTCTGCCTCAGTGCTCAGGCCAGGAGTCCCTGTTGGAGCAGCATTCAGCCTACATGAACACATCCAGCCCTAGAGTGGCATATAATGTCTATAAGGCTGTATATGCAATCGCTCATTCACTGCACAACCTTCTTCTCTGTAAACCAGGCAGTGGCCCTTTCCAAAACAACTCATGTGCTCAAAGCAACAACATACACCCCTGGCAGGTATATTTATGTATTTATTTTACTGTTATTGCACTGTAAATTCATTCATTTGTTTTGAGTATTTTATATGATCATCTTGATTTCAAGCTCCAGTACTACCTTCAGGAAGTGACATTTAAAATTGCCGGGGAGGAAGTGAACTTTGACCTGAAGGGCGACTCCATACCCTATTATGATATTCTCAACTGGCAGAGAGGCACAGGCGGGAACATTGAATTTGTCAACGTGGGGTTGTTTGATGGAACCAAGCCTGCCGGAGAGGAGCTGGTGATCCAGGAGGACAGGATAATGTGGGCAGGGCATCAGAGTGAGGCAAGCTGCTCACACTGTGTTTTTACCTTCATCAGATGCCAACTGTTGAAGTTCTGTAGGTTGAGGTGGAGGTAAGTCAGGTGGGCAGGATGAGCTGGATCAGATGTGAGTTCCTTTGCATTCTTACAGTAAAGAGTAGAGTCAAAGCCCGCCGTACAGCATGGCATGTTTAGTGATTTAATGCTTCCCGTTGTATTCCTAATTGGAAATAGAAAGCAAATATGTTATGTTTTATTATGCATTTATAACACAAACATATAGGCACTAAGTCCAGAAACCCAATTGTTAGTTTATTGTTAACCACAATTTAAAAAACAACAACATTACAGAATACATAGATATTCACAGTGATGTTCAGCCAGGGCCAGGGGGGGTCAAAGGGCACAGATGACCCTGGCCAAAGGCACAGGAAGGGCACATGCAGAGGTTTATGGTGCCAGAATGAGTGTGGATAAGTGCCACAATTTGATAAATATTTCCCCTGTCCAAAACTCCTAATGGAGGGCCTTGCCTAAGAGAAAAAAGCAGCACATCCTCACATTTTAAAAGTTGGAACCAGCAAATAATGGCAGTTTTGCTTAATAAATGACTTAAGCAATTACTAAAGACTTTCAATTTCTAAACACTCCTCTCACACAGCAGTGTTGAAAGCTATTTTCTGCTCCCTAGGTACCATTGTCTGTGTGCAGTGCCAGCTGTCTTCCAGGGTCCCGGAAAGCTGTCCGTCGTGGGGAGCCTGTTTGCTGCTATGACTGTGTACCATGTGACAGTGGTAAAATTAGCAATCAGACAAGTGAGGTTTAAAACAAGCACCGC
>CAFUXE010000180.1:40833-97779 GCA_903364295.1 Serranus cabrilla | reverse complement strand
GAACAAGTCATATCTAAAAGATTGTTTTGCCATGTTTGAACAATGAATATATTGTTGACCCTCTTGCCTTTAGATTCAATAGAGTGCACATTTTGCCCCGAGGACTTCTGGTCAAACGACGACAGAACAGTCTGCATCCCCAAGAAGGTGGAGTTCTTGGCCTATGATTCCCTGGGTATAGCCCTGACAGTGATCTCTGTGGTGGGTGCCTGCATCTCTATAGCCGTCTTTTCAGTCTTTATCGTCCATAGAAACACAGCTATAGTCCGTGTAAACAACTCTGAACTCAGCTTCTTTATCCTCTTTGCGTTGACCCTGTGTTTCCTGTGTTCCCTGGTGTTCATTGGAGAGCCAACAGCATGGTCCTGCATGCTGCGCCACACTGCCTTTAGCATCACATTTTCCCTTTGTATCTCCTGCATCCTGGGGAAGACTCTGGTGGTGCTGGCTGCTTTCACTGCCACCAGGCCAGGGGACAACATCATGAAGTGGCTTGGGCCCAAGCAGCAGAGGGCCATTATCTTCAGTTGCACTCTCATTCAGGTTGTTATCTGTGCTGCCTGGCTCATTGATGCTCCGCCTTTTCCGTCTCGCAACACACAATACGAACGCTCAAAGATCATTCTGGAGTGCAGCGTGGGCTCCAGCTTTGCATTCTGGTGCGTTCTGGGATATATTGGTCTACAAGCCTGTTTGTGCTTTGTGCTGGCTTTTCTGGCCCGTAAGTTGCCAGGAAACTTCAATGAGGCCAAGTTCATCACTTTTAGCATGCTGATTTTCTGTGCCGTGTGGTTAGCATTCATTCCTGCTTACATCAGCTCTCCCGGAAATTATGCCGACGCAGTGGAGTCGTTTGCCATTCTGGCTTCCAGCTTTGGCTTGTTGTTCTGCCTGTTTGCTCCAAAGTGTTACATTATTTTAGTGAAGCCAGAAAAGAATACAAAACAGCACCTGATGGGAAAAGAGAAGAAGTAACATGCCATCAGTGCATAACTTTGCAAATAAATTTCAGATTTCTGTTAAGTGTTCAATGTTCAAGTAAAAGTAGTTTTGGCAAATTATGATTTATTTCACATTTGTATTGACTGGAAAATTGTATGCAACTATATCGCAGCATTACAACTATAGTGCAGTTTACAAGGAAATATCTAGGTGTAATTACAAGGAGCCTGTCACTTTCATGTATATTTAAAGAAATAAAGATATTTAGTGGTTTGTGAGGCTGAGTTTATTGGAAAAATGCTTTCTGTTGATTTTCATTTTGGATTGGTTCATGGTAAATAGATTTAGAAATGGACTAGACACAAAAATCAGTAATTAAGGTAAACTTTTGCGACTTTTTCCTCTGACATTTGCAAAATACTGAGTGTTATTGTATTATAACATAGTGAGACTAATGTCTGTGGTGATTTTCAGTTATTAATCAAGTGTACAAATGTTACACCATGGTCTAATGATGCCCATGGAGAGCTAAGCAAAAAGCAGGATACAGGGTAGTAAAGAAAGATGCACAAAATGACCATGATTAAAGGTGGGATTGCCTAAATTCAAAGTTTCTTATACTAAGCTGTTAATGGTGGTTGTGAAATATTTTTTTTACTCTCTCATATAGGTCTCTCTCCAGTAACTTGTGACACAGTATCTGCACCAGTCATGCTCTCAAGAGAAAAAAGGGCTTATATGTTCAACAAGTAAAATGAGGCAGGTAGTCATTCCTCATTTTTAAAGCTGTAGTGGTTTAAATGAGGTCACCAAGCAGAGTCTTCATGCTCCTGCTCGGGTTCTCAAAATCTTAAAAGGCGAAGGCCCCCAGAGAACAGTTCTGCAAATGCTGACACCACTGCATAATATATTAATTACAATAATGAGACAAACTTACTTGAAGCAGGTTGTAAAAGTCAAAACACAGAAACATCTTTAATTTTGCATTTTATTTTATCACATTCAAATATTCACACTTTTTTTCACACAATGTTTCAAGTTTAAAAAAGTGTGCTTCTGTTTGCTAGATAGCCCCATAAAACGACCATCTACAACCTAGATTTCAAGTTCATGTGAGAAACTTTCCAGTCGTGCCTTTCTTTATGTTTCTCTCAGGCCGGAATAAAATAATGTAACATTTGGGCACAAAAATACAAAGTAACAGTCCAAAACTAGAGGCTAATATAGCAAATACTTCCACTGCCACAGTAAACTTCCCTGGAGAGCTGACATAAGCTGGGATGAATGAAATCCACACAGCCCAGAAGATCAGCATGCTGAAGGTGATGAGCTTCGCCTCATTGAACCTATCGGGCAGCTTTCGTCCGAGGAACGCCAGGAGGAGGCAGACGAAGGCCAGCAGACCGATGTAGCCCAGGACCAGATAAAATCCAGGAGGCCATGGCTCCTTACACTCCACAACAATCTAAGAATGTCCAACAATAAATTAATGCAGATTATAATGATATGCATACAAGTTGCATCATGGTGTTAATGAAGTAATTTGGTACATATACAGTTTCTTTCTGATCTCATTAACAAACATTGAAGCACTTATTTTTAGGATTTGGACATTTCTGACTTTGGTGACCAATACTAGTATAAAAAAAAAAACATTGTGAGGAAATGTTGTTCTTACTTTTCCGGTTGAGGCTTGGTAGTTTGGGTTTTTGTACGGGAATGGAGGTGCACCTAAAAGCCATCCGGTGCAGAGCCAAACCTGAGGAAGAATGGAAAGATAAGCAATTCCTTAAAAAAATAAAAATAGTCTTAACGTCAAAATATGTGATAGCCCTCGGACCTGAGGAGCCGTCGTGCAGAGGATCAGAGTCCTCTGCTGGGTGGGACCAAACAGCTTCAGAGCCCTGGAACCAGGTGCATTAGCCCGGAAGGCCAAGAGGACCACGATGGTCTTAACAAGGAGGCAGGACAGACAGAGGACAAAGCTGATCCCGAACGCTGCCTGGCGGAGCCTACATGTCCACACGGATGGCTCGCCAATGAACACCAGAGAACACAAGAAGCAGAGCTTCAGTGACAGGAGAAGAAAGAAACTTATTTCTGAGTTGTTGGCCTTGACGATCGGGGTGAAACGGAAATGGTAAAAGACAGCGGTGACGATGGTTGTCAGTACGACACCTAACAGTGTGAGCGCCACCAGGATGATGCCCATGGTGTCCTGGAACGACAAGAATTCTTCCACCCCTGCCACGCATTTCACCTTGTCTGAGTCCGACCAGTAGTATTCAGGACATTTTGTGCACTCAGTGGAACCTTTGGAGACACAGTAGACAGACACTGCATGAACTTGTATATCTGTTTAACATGCCTTGACAGCAGTTTCTTGCTTTAAATGGTTTTTTGCTTCTCACAGAAGTAAAGAAAAGTCCATGAAAAAAGAAAACTACCCGTCTGGTTGCTGAACTCTCCATCTGCACAGGGCAAACAATCAAAGCAGCAGTGGGGCTCTCCTGGACGTCTGGCCTGCCTGCTGCCAGGGGAGCATGGGGCACTGCACTGAGATACAGGTACCTGAACCGGTAAGGGTAAAGAATTATACATCAGCATTTGCTTTGCTGCAGATAAGATGCTTGGCAGAACAAAAAGACAGCAATAATTAGGGCTCATACCACCTACCTGCGACTGTCCTTTTGTCCACACAATGTTGCCCTTTTCTATCTGCAACTGTTGTCTCAGTGGAGCCGAACCATCGTAGCTTCCCACTTTAACAAATCTAAACACAACATAGTAATTCTTCGAAAATGCAATCAGGCCAAACAATATATGTAACACATTTGCATCTTCACCCAGCTGAATGCTTAGAAAGCCACATCACACATAAAAAGCTTCTCAATCATGTTGCACTCTTGTGTCTCAAATTAAACATATTCCACCTTATTTCACCCCTGCTGTCCTTCTGCCAGTTAATGATGTCATAGAGGGGGACCGGCTCTCCATTGGAGTCAAAATATACCTTCTCCCCAAACTGGTCAGTGAAATTTACTGTCTTAATATGATGCAGCAACTGTAATGAAACAGGAAGAAAAACAAAAGAATGGCTAAGATCATTAAAATTAATAACCGATTCATATATTTTGTAGCGTTTCAACCTACCTGCTTGGAAGTAAATGACTTATGATTCTCACACATTCTGTTGCTATGTCCGGAAGAATCACAGTTCAATAAAGTGTGCAGAGCATGGGCGATAGCGTATACAGCTTTATACACATTATAAGATATTCTGACCTGAGACACGTCAGTATAACCGCTGTCAGTGAACGTCACATCCTCCAAACCAGTGCATACAGGTTTTTCAGCTGCACTTTTATAGTTTCCATCAGCTGACCCCTTGAATGTGCTTGTTTTTACCACAGTATGTCTGACCGGGGGGCTAGAATGGTTTTGAGAGTCTGGTTTGTAACCAAAAGCATCCAGCCCCATAAAATTATCCACAGCATCTGCATCGTTTTCTCTAAACTCCAGCCTGCAGCCAAACAGCTCTTCCCAGAACATGTTGACGAATGCCACCCCAGGTTGGGGAGCGGGGTGGATATTTAACAGGAACTCTTTCAAGCCGGGGATCTTAACTCCAGGAAAGGAGAAGCCCAGCGTGCCCTCTAGGAGAGGTTGGAAGAGGGGTGAGGTCAGAAGGCTCGCAGTCACCCAGGCTTCACTCGCCACCCACTGGATCCCTGTCACATTTCTCTGAGACAGCTGGGAATAAAAGGCATACTTAAAAACTCATATTATTATTAAATCCTGCATAATATACATGCATATACTTACACAGTGCTTACCTCTACTAGCAGATCCAGCAGCTGTCCCTCTGTGGCAAAGACCACCACTACCTGTGCAGTTGATCTCTGCAGCCTGTCTGCCATGTCTTGTATCTCAGCTGCTGTGGGTGATTTTGGGATTGTCAGATGAAATGCCACACACCCTCCTTGTTGTCTAAATTGATTAGAAAATGCTTGGATGCCATAGTGGCTGTAGTCATCCTGAAATGTATAGAAAATGATTTTGGAATCATGTCGCTGTGTTTAACTGACTACTGGCAGGGTAA
The DNA here is from genome assembly GCA_903364295.1 of Serranus cabrilla. Classification (NCBI taxonomy): domain Eukaryota; kingdom Metazoa; phylum Chordata; class Actinopteri; order Perciformes; family Serranidae; genus Serranus; species Serranus cabrilla. Next base: position 92,735 of record CAFUXE010000180.1, on the reverse strand, counting down.
AAAAAAGAAATCTCACCGTGGTTCCTATTGTGCCCACCCATAGCCAGCCTAAGAAGGTGACCAGCTGAACCAGACCTCTAACTTGAAAGAAATCACTCGGCACAGTCCGCAAGAATGATGGGTACATGTGTTTGTCAGTGAGACAGGTACAAGTGGCAAAATAACTCACCTATAGGGAGATAAAATGAATTTATCAAACATGGTTGTATGATTAATCACAAACCAACTGAAATTAATATGTGAAAATAGAGTTCTGTGCATGTTTGTGCCTTTTTACTCCTTTCTTACCAGTGGGAGGTTGAAAGGCCCAAGAGTGTGAGCTACAGCTCTTGTAGGGGAAGAGGATGCAAGACCGATCACAGCGGGCACAGGAGAATCAGCTAGACATGAGGGCAAAATCTGAGATTGGGTACTATTTTTCACTGTGCTCAGCATTGTCTGTTCTTCTCCCTCCTTTGATCGGGCACCCCTGTCTTCTGGCATCTTTAATCTTTTTTCAGCTTTCCCCATGTGTTTCTCCTCACTCATCACAGCTTTGGAGTGACTAACTAAAGACAAAAGAGCTCGCAGGCTGGTGTGGACATGGTCACAGCTGTCCATAATCCGGTAGCCTAGTTTCACACCTGGTAACAGGCTGGAATTACGGTTAATTTCCTCCACTGCAAACACCATGGTCATCATCCAGCGGAAAGCTCTGTGGTCAAAGCTGCAAAGAATTTAATGAAGTCGAATGCAGATAATGTAATTCATCATGAGGCAGAGATCACGTTATCACGGCATAATGTGAATCAGCATACGAACAGTGTAATTACACATTCACATAAAGTATATAATAAAGAAATCAGCATATTTTGTGGTTTCTTGTTAAAACTCTTTCTGTTGATGTTCTACCCTGCAATATGTTTGGGCTTTAGATTCTGACCTTTACAAAATACTCAGTGCTCATGTATTGTAGCAAGGTCAGACGAATTGAAATTTAGATTTTCAGGAAGTGTTTTCCATTGATAAATAAATAATCAAGGCTTTTATATGATCTGGGGATGCACATGGAGGGCAAACCAAAAATCATGACACAGGGTAGTAAAGAAAGATGCACAGATATGCAAAAAGATCCCAATGATTAAATTTTCACAGTGTCAGTTTCTTATACTAAGCTGTTAGTGAGGATTCTCTAATCAAGCAGTGCAGTCTCATCGGGTCAGATTACATACTGTGTTTGTGTGAAACACTTTTATATCCTTCATAGGCCTCTCTCCATAGGCACTCCTGTGACACAGTATCTTTTGAGAAAGAAAGGGCTTACATGTCCAATAAGTGAATTGAGGCAGGTATTGATTCTTCATTTTCAAAGTTGCAGTGGTTTAAATGAGGTCACGAAGCAGAGCCTTCATGCTCCTGCTCAGGTTCCTAATATCTTCTAAGGAAGGGGTGTCAAACTGATCTCGGAAAGGGCTGCAGGCTTTTGTTCCAACCAAGCAGGAGCACAGGTGATACTGATAATTAATCAACTGAGTGAAGACAGTTGAGGTGATTAGAATGATTGGATTCAGCTGTGCTTCTGCTTGCCTGTACTACATATACTGACACCACATATGGCACTGCATACACATTTCAATACATTTCCAGTAATGACACAAACTTTGAGTCCTGTCCCTACTTGAAGCAGGTTATACAAATTTAAACACATAACTGTTTTAGGCAGAAATCACAGCACAATATAGAAATCAGCATTTGAACAGGGAACCTTTTTGTAATGGCAGACTGTGTGATATTACAACAGTATCTTTGCGCTTACCCACTACAAGGTGTGAGCTGAGGTTTGCTGTGGTAGCTGTGCTGTGGCTTCGGAGCCACATAATGCAGAGGGAAAAGCCCTCCAATCACAACATCCCCATCCAACTGCAGGGCCAGAGGCTCGCTGTCTGCCAGTTTCACACACTCACTCACTCCCTCTATCCCTGGCCTCTCTGCTATAGTCTCTTCTTCACTCACTACACCTCTCTCTGAAATGAGTTCTGTCTTTTCCTTCACATCAGAGAACACTGGGAAAAGTAAGCTGAATAACACCCCAAAAAGGAGCCAGGGAGAAGCCCCAACAAGTGTCCAAGCCGTCCCCATAAAGAGTGTGTGTCGGAGATGATGGTTCTCCAATATATCCTCTGAAAGTCATACGAAGTAGACAATATAAAAACCGTGACTCTTACGTCATTTCATAGGCCACATGAGTCATCGCCAGATCAGCCAATCAAGCAGTGGCACAGAAGAGATGACAATATGTGGCACATATGATTATATTAATTATATAATCTATTAATATATTAGAATACAGTTTTAGTTTCCCTAATTTTTTGAGCAGGGTTTGATTTGTTGTGTGTCCACTTTGTGCAATTAGATCTTAAAACACTAAAACGCAAAAGCTCGACTTGAAAGTACTAGGTGAAGAGTTGGTTCCCTGGAATTTTAACCAATAAAATCAAATTTAAAAAAAGCGTTCCTGGTCCAAGACCAATATTAGTGGAAAAATTAATTGTTATTAAGGAATAATACATTTTGGCTTTCAGGTAATATTTGAAAATAAATCCTGTTGTAGTTAGAATATTATTATTAAATAACATGCTATGAATTAGAGCTTGACTAAATGCTACCACCTACTGGACATCATGTAGAAGAACTAGGGTCAAAGTTGTAAATTAATAAGTAGTATATACTTTACATGCTTATGGCTGATTCAAAGCATTTTCAAGGTTGTAGTTGGTCTGTAAAGTGTTCTTTATTATACCAGGAGTCAGAAACCCTTTCCGTGAAAACAGCCATTTTTGTCCGAAAAAGATAAAGAAAGATCGCTCTGGGGCAGCCTCTTTGAGCTGGTTTTATAAAAATTTAGAGGATAGGGCGAAGAGCCAGGTGGTTATAGGCTATGATGCACATTTAAGTTGACTAATATATATATTTTTTCTGTCTATAGGGTACATATTTTCACAACTGGAGAATGTAAGAATCACTACAACAATGTAAAAGGAGAATTCAATTGTGATTAAATACCATTTGATCATTTCCATTTTTTTTGTCAAAGCAACAGGGAGCCACTGGAGAGGGGCCAAAGAGCCACATCTACCTACACCTGTATTATATCAAAATTAGCCCTCCAAATGGTTATCTATTTAAAATAAATTAGATTTCAGGTTGCTAACCAGCACATAGAAAGTAAACTATCACTCATTTCATTAATCCCATACCATTACTATTCAATCCATTAGATAGATAGATAGATAGATAGATAGATAGATAGATAGATTACTTTATTCATCCCCGAAGGGAAATTAGGTCACAAAACACAAAAGGAAAGAAAAATGCACTCTTGTAAAAATATTGCATAATAAAATAAAGTTTGACATTGTAGTTTCTTAAAGTTCCTGCCTCTTCATCACCTGCAAAAAAGGGTGGCATGACAGATGAAACAAACAATGACGTACATGAGTGAAGGGGAGGATGTAGTCCTGTATATAAAATGAAGTGACTGTGCAAAAGGATTAGAAAAGAGGGGGGCAGTTATGGGGGCATTTGTTCCCAAATACATGTGTGTCTTGATTTTGTTCTCTTTCTTATTGCCTGTTTTCTCCTCCCTTTCCTCATTCTGTAAATTGCGGAGACGGTTTCATCTCAATGGGATACACAAGGCTGGCGATGTGGTTCTGGGTGGGCTGTTCGAGGTCCACTACTCATCTGTCTTCCCTGAGCTTTCCTTCACCACAGAGCCAAACCAGCCCAGGTGCAAAGGGTGAGTGTCACACACATGTAGCAGGCAGCAGGATTCATGGATAGCCAATGTATAAGAAACTAACCCCCAAATATGTTCTTCTCAATGGTGAAACATTATGAATGACTTGTTATGAGAGAGACGTTTTGTGTTTTAGCTTTGATATTCTGGGATTCAGGCATTCTCAGACGATGGCCTTTGCTATTGATGAGATCAACAGAAACTCCAACCTGCTGCCTAGTGTGACTCTGGGATACAGCCTTTACGACAACTGTGCCACACTTGGAATTGCATTTCGTGCTTCATTGTCACTGGCTAGTGGCCAAGAGGAGCAGTTTATTTTGGATGAGACCTGTGTGGGGGCCCTTCCTGTCCTGGGGATTGTGGGTGATTCGTACTCAACGTTTACAATTGCCATGTCAAGCGTCACTGGTTTATACAAGTTGCCCATTGTAAGTTTCTTATCTATCTTTTTCCATTTGTCATCAGTGCTCTGTTCCAGTGAAATTGCATATTTAAATGTTTGAAACATATTGAATGGGTCTACTAACCTGCAGCAAATGATTGACCCTTGCACATGTTTCTCACAGGTAAGCTACTTTGCCACATGTCCGTGTTTGAGTGATCGGCAAGGCTTTCCATCTTTCTTCAGAACAATCCCAAGTGATACTTTTCAGGTAAAGTAAAACATCAAAGCAATCATTTTAGAATGAATTAACCTGTATATACTCCTACACTGTTAAGTGTGTGGACGTGTAGTTGAACTGACTTTGCCTAAAATAAACGTATTTGCTTGTATGTAACAAAATACAGTATAAGTGCTTAACATGTCATTCGTAAGCTAAATGGATTTGGTGATGTCCCGGAATGAGAATAAGACTTATATACTGTACATTTATACATTTTCTGCCAGCATACACAATATTTTCTATTCTTCATTTTAAATTAACCTAGGTTCGTGCCATGATTCAGATACTGAAACACTTTGGCTGGACTTGGGCAGGTCTGCTGATCAGTGATGATGATTATGGACTCCACGCTGCCCGATCCTTTCAGTCTGACCTGGCTCAGTCTGGTGGAGGTTGTCTGGCTTACTCAGAGATTTTGCCCTGGGGCAATGACCCAATCGAACTTAGAAAAATTGTGGATTTGGTAAAAACATCCACAGCTCGTGTGGTCATTGTGTTTGCACATGAGAGTCACATGATCAACCTTATGGAGGAGGTAAGAAAGAAATAAAAAAACAAAACTACAGCTTACAGGTATATTTTTTCCTGGGATAATGCAAAAACAGTTTTCTGTAAATCCACTGCTGCATAAGTTTAGTTGATAAAATACAAAATGTATAACTTTATCAGTTTGGATTTTTAAAAAATGGTGTATAACATGTCTAAACTTAAAATTTTGAAACAATGCAATGAACAGGTGGTGAGGCAGAATGTGACAGGCCGGCAATGGATAGCAAGTGAAGCTTGGACAGCAGCTGCTGTACTGCAGACACCTCGCCTCATGCCGTATCTGAGAGGCACTCTGGGCATTGCTATCCGACGAGGAGAAATAGCAGGACTCAGGGACTTCCTCCTCCGTATACGCCCTGACCTGCACTACAGCAACAGCTATGGAAACAGCATAGTTATGGCCTTTTTTAACCCTCGCTGCCTGTTCAGCACTGACATGTCCTTTTATCATCCTTATGTTGATCTTGATGTTTTTTTCTTCTTCAGGTTAATCAGTTTTGGGAATACACGTTTCAGTGTAGATTTGCACCACCTCCAGCAGGTTGGGTGGAAGCTGGGGGAGCACTGTGCACTGGACATGAGGATCTAGAGGATGCAGAGACTGAATTGTTTGATGTGTCACAACTCAGGCCTGAGTACAATATTTACAAGGCTGTGTACGCTCTGGCCTATGCACTTAATGACATGCTGCACTGTGTACCTGGAAGAGGGCCTTTCAGCAATAACAGCTGTGCCAATCAGCAAACAATGGAGCCATGGCAGGTGTGATATCAGTTTACACTCCATCTGTTTTTCATTTGTAAAACCTGTGTTCCATCATGAAATTGCAAGTAGTGTTTTCATCACATCAAATCTGCATATTTAAAAAGTGCACAAGTAGTACAATATGGTGTATGAAAATAGGACCATAGCGTGCCATGGCAATCTCTATATTCATAATGGTGCTTATACTTTGCATAAACCTAATTTGATTATTATGACAATTAATGATTTTTTTGGACAGTCTTTTAGACTGTTTAGTTGTTTCTGGGTCTTCTCATCCATTTGCAGCTTGTACATTATTTGCAAAACGTTAACTTCACCACACCTTTTGGTGATGAAGTGTCATTTGATGAGAATGGTGATGCTTTACCAATATATGACATCATGAACTGGCTGTGGCTCCCTGATGGACGGACAAAGGTTCAGACTGTGGGTGATGTTAAAGAGTCAGCCAACGGTGAAGAACTCACAATCAATGAAGACAAAATCTTCTGGAACTTTGAATCCAAACAGGTTACCTGATTTTTCAGAAACCTTTTACTATTTTAGCCTGTAAAAAAAGTATATCTTAAATGTAAAATATCTCAGAGTAAGAGATTTGTATTATTATATAGCCCCCCCGGTCAGTGTGCAGTGAGAGCTGTCCTCCAGGTACCCGCATGGCCAGAAAGAAAGGAGAACCTGAGTGCTGTTTTGACTGCATCCCTTGTTCGGAGGGAAAGATCAGCAATAAAACTGGTTGGTATTCAGCTTTAAATATTGCATGTTGAGATATAAAATGAATATGTTACTCAACAACTCCTCTGTTCCCTTAGACGCCATGGAGTGCACCAGTTGTCCAGAGGACTTCTGGTCCAGCCCCCAGCGTGACCACTGTGTTCCTAAGAAAACTGAGTTCCTCTCCTACCATGAGCCTCTGGGTATCTGCCTGACAACTGCCTCATTGTTGGGCACATTTGTATGTGTTGTTGTTCTGGGAATCTTCACCTTTCACCGCAGTACACCCATGGTACGCGCCAACAATTCAGAACTGAGTTTCCTGCTCTTGGTGTCACTTAAACTATGTTTCCTGTGTTCACTGCTGTTTATCGGCCGTCCCAGACTGTGGACATGCCAACTGAGACATGCTGCGTTTGGGATCAGCTTTGTGCTTTCTGTCTCATGTATTCTGGTGAAAACCATGGTGGTTCTGGCTGTGTTCAAGGCCTCCAAACCAGGAGGTGGAGCCAGTCTGAAGTGGTTTGGTGCTGTGCAGCAGAGAGGAACAGTTCTGGTTCTTACTTCTGTTCAGGCAGCAATCTGCACTGCTTGGCTTGTCTCAGCTTCACCAGCTCCTCATAAAAACACTCAATATCACAATGACAAGATAGTTTATGAGTGTGCAGTTGGGTCCACAGTTGGTTTTGCAGTGTTATTGGGTTATATTGGCTTACTGGCTACAATCAGCTTCCTGTTAGCTTTTCTGGCAAGAAATCTTCCAGACAACTTCAATGAGGCCAAACTCATCACTTTCAGCATGCTGATCTTCTGTGCTGTGTGGGTGGCCTTTGTTCCTGCTTATGTCAACTCTCCAGGAAAATATGCAGATGCAGTGGAGGTATTTGCTATCCTGGCCTCCAGTTTTGGTCTCTTGGTGGCTCTGTTTGGACCCAAATGTTTCATAATTCTGCTGAGACCAGAGAGGAACACAAAGAAAGCAATCATGGGTCGGGGAACCACAAAGTAATAAAACATTACTTCATGCAAAATTATGTTTGACATCTAGATGATTTTAAAAATTTTAAAAGTAAACCACTGGCCTCGTTTAGAACTGATAACAAATGTATTTAATTATCGTTTAGGTCTGCCCCTTTGTTAGGAAGAACATTTAACTATAAGTCCTAATTTCATTGATGTGCACATAAATCTGCATGTGCCTGATGTGTTCAATCTTTTTAACATTCAGTACTGATCTGTGCCTATAGCTTTGTAGTATTGCATGTGTGTTTTGTATACCAAGAAGAATAATATACATGTGTAAGTCATGTATCTATGATGTGTGCATTGTCCAGCATCTTTCATGCCACAAGAGAGAAATGTGTCTGCATAGGTCTGAATGTCAAAAGCACCTAAATCACTCTCCAATGTTCAACTCCTGATTATACGACTGCAGGTACAGATCCTGAAGCTGCATTAACTTAACAGTTTAACATAACTCTATGCATGTGTACTGCAAGGCGTTTTTCTTGCACATATATCTAAATGAATGGTGGCAACTAATTCATCTGGAAATAAATATTGTGAAACAATGAGATCAAATATGGAGCTGTTGCCATCCGTCTTGTTTTTTGGAGTTTCAATAATATCCGTTTATTATCAGATGTTTGTATCATAGCAATGATTTTATGAAATTCTATAGAAAGAAGTTAGTACCATGCATGTTATTAATTTTGACTTTATTTATTCACTTTATTTTATGTTTTCAGGGCATGATGATAAGTGATTCTTAAAAAGGAATTACATTGACAGGATATTCACAAAATGACATTAGTTAATTTAATAAAGTAATTGATAAGTAATATTTAGAACAACAAGGTGATGAAAGTAAATATCATTAGCTCTATTATTTATGTTGCAATTTTAACTGATCCTGAACCTCATATATATCAGGATTGATTTTTGTTCATTAAATGTTTCTTGGTGTTCTTCTCTGGCTTAAACAGTATGATGAAACACTTTGGAGCAAATATACACAATATTAGTCCAAAACTGGAGGCCAAAATAGCAAATATCTCCACAGCCACAGTGAACTTCCCAGGAGAGCTGACATATGCAGGGATAAAGGTGATCCAGACTGCACAGAATATCAGCATGCTGAAGGTGATCAGCTTGGCTTCATTAAAATTATCAGGCAGTTTCCGAGCCAGGACAGCTAACACAAAGCAAAAGACAGCCAGCAGGCCGATGTACCCGAGCACAGCCCAGAACCCAACAGCTGAGCCTAATGCACACTCCAGGATGATTCTCTTTTTATATGTTGTTAGATTTTTCATGGGAAAGGGGGGACTGACAACCAACCAAATAGTACAAATTAAAACTTGAATGAATGTGAAAGACACTACAGTCATTCTTTGCTGTGGAGGACCAAACCATTTCATCACATTACTTCCTGGGAGTGTAGCTCTGAAGGCCATTAACACGACTATTGTTTTTCCCAGAACACAAGACATACAGAGGACAAAGGTGATCCCGAACGCTGTGTGGCGCAGCATGCAGGACCACTCAGAGGGCGCTCCAATGAAAGTTAATGAACATAAGAAACATAAAGTCAGAGAGAAGAGCAGCAGGAAGCTCAGCTCAGAGTTGTTGGCCCTGACAATCGGGGAAGTCCTGTGACGATAAAACACAGCCGCTGTTATAATGGCAAGACAGGCACCACCAACGGAGAATGCAGCCAGGATGATTCCTAGGACCTCGCTGAAGGACAGAAACTCTACAGGCTTGGGGAGACACATGTCCCTCTCTGCGTTAGGCCAGAACTCCTTGAGGCATGGGAAACAATCAGGGGAATCTGAGGAAAAAGCAAAGGGACCTTTTAGGACACATACTGTAAACCACTATTGTACATTCAGTATGCATTTGGAGAAAATATAAATACCTGTAGCATTGCTAATCTCTCCCTCAGGACATGGTAAACAATCATAACAGCAGATGGGTTTTCCTTTCTGCAGCACTTTACGAGTTCCTGGAGGACAGCTGTCAGAGCACACTGACACAGGTACCTGGCACATAGAAATTAACAAAATATCATATATTCAGATGTGCTACAAAGCTCTGAGGATTAAAGAATACATTTACATCTTAGTATCATAGTAAAACCTTTGGAATTAATGTCTTAAAACCCAGTATGGACAGGACGAACAGAGACCAAATTTCTAAATTTGAAAATGTTAAATCAGTGCTTTCCATCACTCCTTACTTGTGTGCTGCCCTCCACCCAGGTCAGGTTCCTGTTGATGTGGAACTCCTGGCCCACCGGCAGTGATGCATCATAGTGTCCAACTGTCACCAACTCGATGTTTCCACTCTCAGTTTTCTGCCAGTTCACCAGCTCATATGTGGCCACAGGATCCCCATTGACATCAAATGACACATCGTAACCATTCTGAGAAAAATTTACTTTCCTCAGCTGAATTAAAACCTGTGAGGATGAACAAATGTAATAATGTAAAAAAAAAAAAGAATGTTTAATTACATAAAAACTACATTATAGCTCACACAAAAAAAATGGTGACTGACCTCTTTGGACTCTATCCTGGTGAATTTGTCACACTGAGTCACAGAATTTCCTTCCTGACACACTGCATTATGGATGGCATGTGCTATGGCATAAACAGCCTTGTATACCATGTTAGTGATCCGGAGCTGAGATGTGTCAGTGTACGGAGTCTCTATCGTCTCAATGTCTTCTGTTCCATCACACATATTCTCATCTGTTGCTGCACCTAAAAACATAGGGACAGAAGCAGGTGATTTTTGGCCTTGAAAATTCAATTATTGTTCTTCTATCATTTTATCTCATTTGGCCAAACACACCTTGCAGAAACTCATATCTATATTGTTATACATTATTTAAAATATCACTGTATTGCAATCATGTCTTTATTAATATTTGCTGTGTCAGCACTATTTTTGAACCTTTATACCTTATCGTGGCTCACATGAACACCAATCAGTCGTCAGACAATAGTCATATTTATTTAAATTTCATTAGCTATTGAGCTAATCAAAACTATCTGTTTAATATCAAACAATTGAAATAATTCAAAATAGAGTAGTCTATTTAGCCTGACATATATACTTTGAGTGATATACATTAATAAGCAATATTTTTTTTCAAAATAAGTCAATACAGGTAATGGCCTGCAGACTATCTACAAACAGCTCTCTCACTTTTTCTCAGCCTGCAGTTGAATGCATCCTCCCAGAACTCAGTGAGCAGTGGAGAGGCAGACACTTTAGAGGGAGAGAGGTCCAGCAAGAAGTCTCTCAGACCTGGGATGACTGATTGCTCAATGCCAAATCCAATAGCTCCAGCACAGAAGCTGAACCTCAGCATGTCTGGATCTGTTACCCAGGCCTCACTGCCTATCCACTGGCGAGGTGGAGAAGGCTCGCGTGACAGCTCATCCATCAGAATACTCAGATCTCCAGTGGTTCCGAATGCCACAACAACCGTAGCTGTCGATCTGGAGAGACATTATAGTACGTTGTATGGTATGATTATAAACATGTATTTTTTAAACAAGTATCAACATAGTGAACACGAGAAAACGTGAAAAATAACTTTAGTATTTGGTCTCAGTGAGTATGTTTATCATAAATATGAGTGGAATAATGGTGATATAAAAGTGATTTTTTTTACATGAAAGGAAAAAAAATCTTCCATCATAATTTGAGCACACTTTAAGGTTCTTTGTGCATGAGATCAGTGTCAGCTCAGGGAACAAAAAACACAATCAGTGATATAGAAACCTGCGGATAACATCAGCTACTCTCTGGATCCTGCTGCGTGGGTTGGTCCGATAGAAAGCTTCAGAGTATTCCACACAGATCCCCTCTCTGCGAGCTGCAGCCAGGAAAGACGCCATGCCATTATTACCATAATCCGAATCCGACCGGACAGCGCCTATCCAAGTCCAGCCAAAGTGTTTGACCAACTTGGCCAGCGCGTCAGCCTGAAACTGGTCACTTGGGATTGTTCTGAAGAAACTCGGGTACTGTTGCTTATCAGACAGGCATGCACAGGTGGCAAAGTGGCTCACCTAAAGAAAAAAACAACACTGCAATTATTAAACGGGACAAAAGAAATCTTCACAATTTCATGTTATACATGCAGTTTGCCATAAATTCAAAACATTTACTTGAGGGATGTTAAAGGGCCCGATGATGCGCGACATGCTGATGGATGGTGTGGATCCAGACTCACCAACAACTGCCATCACCGTACCAGACTGTGAGCAGTTGTCTCCGGTGTAAAACACCGGGTCCAGGCCGCTTGAAAGCTGGAATGCCACATGCACCGCCACGGGCACCGAGGCGCACGAGTCGTAGATCTGATAACCGAGTCTGATGCCCGGCAGCAGCTCCGAGCTGTTGTTAATCTCCTCGATGGCGAAGATCATTGCGCGTGAGAAGCGCAGTTCACGGGAGTCAATGCTGCACACAGAAAGTTATGTTACTGTTTGAATTTACAAGACATTTCGCAATTCAAAATTTAAAAAAAAAAAAATACATAAGGATAACTGCAATCATACTGCCAATAACGTATAAATGCATTGGATCTGTGAAGCAAATACATCCGTCTGAACACCACAATTAAAAACATAGGATTACATATCTGTCAAATATTCACAAATAAATCCATATGCATGTATTATCAAGTCATCTAGTCATAATGTGTTTTTATCTCTTAAATACAAATTAGTTACTAAAGGCTCCTTTTTTCAATTAATAATCACAAAATCATTTTTAATATAGTCACACTCAGCTGTCTTTGTAAATATTCCTGCAATCTATATGGCAAAACAATAAATTTGCACTTAATGTGAAATAATGGAACTTTTTTTTTTTTTTTTACATTTTCAACAGAAGAGCTTCAATACATCAAAACTGCAACCACACAAGTATGAAAACATTTCCATCCTCACACAGTGTTACAGCCTCTTATCCCACACTACTAACCTCCCTTTGCATCTTAGTGGCTCAGGCATGGCTGTGTAGTTGTGCTTCATGATGTGCGTGTAGTGGTGTATGGACAAAACACCACCTATAACATAGTCACCATCCATTGAGAATGCAGGTTGACGAGTGGCACCCTGCAGCTTACATTTCACAGAAAAGGTGTCAGTCCTATCCTCTGAAAGCCCTGTCCTTTGTTTCACTCCATCCCCAGAAACATTCAAAGCAAGACAACACAAACCCAGAGACACAGTCAGGCCGAGAAAGAGAACAGAGAGCTCCATCCCTCAACTGTCAGCATGTGATCATATTACTGTGTGTGTTTTCACCAGATTATATAGATTTTCAGACAAAAGCTTCCCTCCTTCCACTGTACGTCATCTTACTGTACCTCAGAGAGAGCATGCTCTAACCCAGTGGCTTTTGATAGACTCTTACTCAAGTCTTTTCAGGATGTATGTATGTTTAATGCCTTAAGTGTACTTAGGAAACCATAGTCCGACAAATTCATAAATTTGAGCAAAAGAGGAACCATTGGTTATTTAGCCAGAAATAGTACATTGGAATTTATGTATTTTTAGATAGATGTTCAACTGAGCTGAAAACAGCTGCTCCACCCTGGGGTACAAACTGAAGGTTTATCAGTGGGAATAATATCATTATTATTATTTTAATAATTATTTATTCATTCCTTTTATCTAAAACCCCGGAAAAAAACGTTTACGGAGAACCCTAATTTATAATTGGCGCAAGGGTACATATTTTCAGGTACAATGGCTAACAACGTGACAAGAAAGCAGGGCTGGGTGATAGAGGGTGAGATTTATTAAATAGCTTTATATGTAAATAAATACCAATGCCCATTCCACCTCACTGAAAGAGCAGATCAAGTGTTCTTAATTTAAAACAAAGATTATATATAATTATTATTATTATTATCATCATTATTATTATTATTGTGTTTACACCATTTTTTATTTTGCAAAGTAAATAGTTGAACCTGAAATACGTTTATCCATTTGCAGTTAATGAACATTTTGTCAATACACTATGACAATATAGCCACCCTTTTTTATTGTATTGTATGTAATATGCTATGGCTGAGCTTCCTCATTCTGCATCAAACGTGCATGATTTGAGTTGTTCCTTAATCCTGCAGAAATATTCTACAAATTGCGATCCTTTCATCAAAATGCAGAGACAGAACTCAGTGACACACGTTTCTTTTTTAATTTATTTTGACATGATTAACTTTTTGTATTTTCAGCACATGATGAATGAGTATTTGTCAAATAAGACCCTTACATGGCATTAAAAAATATTTAAATCAATCAGATGAAAACTGTGTTGCCATCGTAACTATCACAAATTGCAAACCTCAGATATCTCAGGATTGATTTTTGTTCATTAAATGTTTCTTGGTGTTCTTCTCTGGTCTAAACAGTATGATGAAACACTTTGGAGCAAATATACACAATATTAGTCCAAAACTGGAGGCCAAAATAGCAAATATCTCCACAGCCACAGTGAACTTCCCAGGAGAGCTGACATATGCAGGGATAAAGGTGATCCAGACTGCACAGAATATCAGCATGCTGAAGGTGATCAGCTTGGCTTCATTAAAATTATCAGGTAGTTTCCGAGCCAGGACAGCTAACACAAAGCAAAAGACAGCCAGCAGGCCAATGTACCCGAGCACAGCCCAGAACCCAACAGCTGAGCCTAATGCACACTCCAGGATGATTCTCTCCTTGTAGGTTGTTAGGTTTTTCATTGGAAAGGGGGGACTGACAACCAACCAAATAGTACATAATAAAACTTGAATGAACGTGAAAGACACTACAGTCATTCTTTGCTGTGGAGGACCAAACCATTTCATCACATTACTTCCTGGGAGTGTAGCTCTGAAGGCCATTAACACAACTATTGTTTTTCCCAGAACACAAGACATACAGAGAACAAAGGTGATCCCGAACGCTGTGTGGCGCAGCATGCAGGACCACTCAGAGGGCGCTCCAATGAAAGTTAATGAACATAAGAAACATAAAGTCAGGGAGAAGAGCAGCAGGAAGCTCAGCTCAGAGTTATTGGCCCTGACAATCGGGGAAGTCCTGTGACGATAAAACACAGCCGCTGTTATGATGGCAAGACAGGCACCACCAACTGAGAATGCAGCCAGGATGATTCCTAGGACCTCGCTGAAGGACAGAAACTCTACAGGCTTGGGGAGACACATGTCCCTCTCTGCATTAGGCCAGAACTCCTTGAGGCACGGGAAACAATCAGGGGAATCTGAGCAAAAACAAAGGGACCTTTTAGGACATATCCTGTAAACCACTATTGTACATTCAGTATGTATTTGGAGAAAATATAAATACCTGTAGCATTGCTAATCTCTCCCTCAGGACATGGTAAACAATCATAACAGCAGATGGGTTTTCCTTTCTGCAGCACTTTACGAGTTCCTGGAGGACAGCTGTCAGAGCACACTGACACAGGTACCTGCCACATAGATACAAGCATGAGCATGAATTCCTTTTTTTAAAGTCTATGTTATGACAGCACTCACATGCCAGTATGTATACTCTACTAAGCTTACTGCCCTTGCTAAGGGAGATGCATATTATGGTAAATGTCATGCTAAAAATACTCTCCCGACAAATTTCTTTTTTACATTACTTCTCACATTGGATTTTTTCAACGAATGGATCTCATCACAGTCGATATGAACAGGAGGAACATGACTGGGTTCAAAACATGTCATAACCACTAAAATCACTAAACGAGTCCTTTTAGGCTCCTTACTTGTGTGCTGCCCTCCACCCAGGTCAGGTTCCTGTTGATGTGGAACTCCTGGCCCACCGGCAGTGATGCATCATAGTGTCCAACTGTCACCAACTCGATGTTTCCACTCTCAGTTTTTTGCCAGTTCACCAGCTCGTATGTGGCCACAGGATCCCCGTTGGCATCAAATGACACATCATAACCATTTCGGGAAAAATTGACTTTTCTTATCTGAGTAAGAACCTGTGCGGGTAAAGTGTAGTGAGACAGTAATGGGAGAGAAATTAAAACATATATTTTAAAAAAAATTGAATAATAATACATTCATATTTCATTTTATTGTACAGTACAACAGCAAAAAACAAAGGGTGTGTGTGTGGAGGATTTCACTTATTGTATTTCACTGACCTCTTCAGGCTCTGTCCTGGTGAATTTGTCACAGTGAGTTGTAGACTTTCTTTCCTGACACACTGCATTATGGATGGCATGTGCTATGGCATAAACAGCCTTGTATACCATGTTAGTGATCCGGAGCTGAGATGTGTCAGTGTACGGAGTCTCTGTCATCTCGATGTCTTCTGTTCCATCACACACACTCTCGTCTGTGGCTTCGCCTAAAACACACAGAGACTTTTTTTTGACAATGATATTACATTCATATTCATCAGTATGTGTTCATTATTCTTTTCTGTTTTACATGCCAAATGTGCCATGCAGAAAGTGATGCCCACATTATTAGCAGTTTTCAGTAGAACATTATTTTAAATTATATTTCAAAGCACTGTTTGCAGATGCCTTTTCTATCGTTAAAATAGTTGCTTTGTCTCTCCGTAGCTGGCCCTACTTTTTTTTCTACTTGTTAAATCTGCATGGATACCAGTTCACATTCATCAGTCATTAGAGAATTGGTCACATGTATAGAAGGAAGAATAATATATATTTACACTTCAGTTAAATACGGACATGATCAGTTCTAATGTGTTTAAAATACATAAATGACCTAAGGTTACTGTCAGTTTAAATGCATAAGTAGAAGTATAGACAGACTTTGATATAACTGATAAATGCAAGTAAAGTGGTGAATCCTAATGGACTGGAGACTGTCGATACCGTGTGTTTGTGTTCACGACTTACAAACCACAGAAATATTGTCATATCAAGTGAGATTATTCAAAGAGTTGCACTTTATGTTCATGTCTTTGTATAATATCAGTAGATCTCCCTTTTTAAGTGTGGGGTTGACTTAAGGGCAGCTGCTGAGTGTTTAACACATGAAAATACAGTTGGACAGAAAACCAAAACAAAATCACACATCACAACCCAAAAGACCAACATTTGAATGTTAAAAACCAGTGCAACTTTCTCACTTTCTCTAAGCCTGCAGTTGAATACATCCTCCCAGAACTCAGTGAGCAGTGGAGAGGCAGACACTTTAGAGGGAGAGAGGTCCAGCAAGAAGTCTCTCAGACCTGGGATGACTGATTTTTGAATACCAAATCCAATAGCTCCAGCACAGAAGCTGAACCTCAGCATGTCTGGGTCTGTAACCCACGACTCACTGCCTATCCACTGGCGAGGTGGAGAAGGCTTGTGTGACAGCTCCTCTAGCAGAATCCTCAGATCTCCTGAGGATGTGAATGCCACGACAACCATGGCTGTCGACCTGAAGAGACATTATAGAGCACTTAACTATATCAATGACACGATAAAATAACTGCCTTTAAAGTATATGATTCCAATTTGAATCTCCAATAATAAACCAGTCTTTAATACTATAATTAAAAATCTGTTTCGGGGATCAGTGATATAGAAACCTGCGGATGACATCAGCTACTCTCTGGATCCTGCTGCGTGGGTTGGTCCGATAGAAAGCTTCAGAGTATTCCACACAGATCCCCTCTCTGCGAGCTGCAGCCAGGAAAGACGCCATGCCATTATTACCATAATCCGAATCCGACCGGACAGCACCTATCCAAGTCCAGCCAAAGTGTTTGACCAGCTTGGCCAGCGCGTCAGCCTGAAACTGGTCACTTGGGATTGTTCTGAAGAAACTCGGGTACTGCTGCTTATCAGACAGGCATGCACACGTGGCAAAATGGCTCACCTAAAGAAAAACAAACAGTGTAATTATTTAACAGGACAAAAACGTTTTATATTAAGCAGCAGTCTTCCATTAAAATTAAATCAAGAATATTTACTTGAGGGATGTTAAAGGGCCCGATGATGCGCGACATGCTGATGGATGGTGTGGATCCAGACTCACCAACAACTGCCATCACCGTACCAGACTGTGAGCAGTTGTCTCCGGTGTAAAACACCGGGTCCAGGCCGCTTGAAAGCTGGAATGCCACATGCACCGCCACGGGCACCGAGGCGCACGAGTCGTAGATCTGATAACCGAGTCTGATGCCCGGCAGCAGCTCCGAGCTGTTGTTAATCTCCTCGATGGCGAAGATCATTGCGCGTGAGAAGCGCAGTTCACGGGGGTCAATACTGCACACAGAAACTCATATCACTAATTAATTTAACACATGGACAATTCACAATTCAAACAGAAATGTATAATAGGGAACTGCAGTTCATACTTTTATTAAATGCTAAGTACACTTGATCTGTGAACCAAATATACATCCGTCCGAACACCAAACTACAAATTACAGGATTAGATGTCAGTCAAAATTTTAAAAAATCTTATGTATAGTAAATGTGTGTATGTGTGTGTATACATGTCTTAATAAGAAAAGCTTTGCAACTCAACTGTAAATACATCATAAAAATCAACCCACAAAGTCTAAAATCCTCTTTTCACTTCTCCCTCTTACTAACCTTCCTTTGCACCTTAGTGGCTCAGGCATGGAGGTGTAGTTATGCTTCACTGTGTGCATGTAGTGATGTAGAGACATAACACCACCAATAACATAGTCACCATCCTCTGAGAATGCAGGTAGACGAGTGGTACCCTGAAGCTTACATTTCACAGATGAAGCCTCAGAGCTGACCCCAGCACCAGAAACATTCAAGGCAAGAGCTGAGTTCAGCTCACACAGACCCAGAGACAGAATCAGGCCAATAGAGAGAGCAGTGATCTCCATCCCTCAACTGTCTGTGTGGGAATACTGCATGTGTGTTATCACTGGTCTATATAGATTTTTCAGACAAACCATCCCTCCTTCTACTGTACGTCAGCTTACTGTACACCAAAGAGAATTATTCCTAAGGGCTGTACAATATTATCTGCACTCAGTGCCTATGTGCCTCTTCATCAGATGGTTGCCTAATTATGTCCTGCCATTATACCCCTTTTAAGCTAATGTTTTTAGGTTTAAAAAATGCACATTTATAAGCTTGGTTATGTGGTTTAATCCCATTTTAAATAAGATTACAGAAACATATTGACTGATTTTAGGACAGCGTCAAGACAGAACTCAGAACCCGGTTTTTCTGTATTTTGACCTTATTTATTTACTCATTTAGATCATCATGAAAGAATATTTGTCAAATAAGTTTATAACTTACTGCATTGAAAATTATTAACAAAATTACATTAAAAGTCACAAAAAAATGTAATGTGAAAATTTAATGTAAAATATATTTTTTCAATATTTATAGGTGAGGTTTAAAGATAAAGTTTATCACCTTAAATGTTGTTGTCCAATCAGTGTTGATGGTAAATGTAGTTCACGAAAGCAATAAATTCCTTATTGTCCAATTTACTAAGAAAGCTGAGTTCTCCTGCTCACAGAGACAACAGATCAAGATCAACACATTTTGCAGCAGGGACACTCAGCTTTTCTGTAAATGTGGCACATACTGAGGAATGTATTACTTCTATCAACTCATTAACCACCAAAACTGTTTAGAAATCCATATCAAAGCTCACAACTTTCAATATAACTTTCCCCCAAACCTCACATATCTCAGCATTGATCTTTGTTCATTACATGTTTCTTGGTGTTCTTCTCTGGCTTAAACAGTATTCAGACAGCTATCAATAATATTAATAATTAGCATCAATAATTATTAATTAGGTTACAATGACAAATGTATCGCTTCAATCAACTACATTGACCATCAGAACTGCATATCCAGATCACGTCTAACTAATGTCTCTTAACTTTTTCCAAACCTCATGTATCTCAGCATTGATTTTTGTTCATTACATGTTTCTTGGTGTTCTTCTCTGGCTTAAACAGTATGATGAAACACTTTGGAGCAAATATACACAATATTAGTCCAAAACTGGAGGCCAAAATAGCAAATATCTCCACAGCCACAGTGAATTTCCCAGGAGAGCTGACATATGCAGGGATAAAGGTGATCCAGACTGCACAGAATATCAGCATGCTGAAGGTGATCAGCTTGGCTTCATTAAAATTATCAGGTAGTTTCCGAGCCAGGACAGCTAACACAAAGCAAAAGACAGCCAGCAGGCCGATGTACCCGAGCACAGCCCAGAACCCAACAGCTGAGCCTAATGCACACTCCAGGATGATTCTCTCCTTGTAGGTTGTTAGGTTTTTCACTGGAAACGGAGGATTAACAACCAACCAAATAGTACAAATTATTACTTGAATGAACGTGACACATACTACAGTCATTCTTTGCTGTGGAGGACCAAACCATTTCATCACATTACTTCCTGGGAGTGTAGCTCTGAAGGCCATTAACACAACTATTGTTTTTCCCAGAACACAAGACATACAGAGGACAAAGGTGATCCCGAACGCTGTGTGGCGCAGCATGCAGGACCACTCAGAGGGCGCTCCAATGAAAGTTAATGAACATAAGAAACATAAAGTCAGAGAGAAGAGCAGCAGGAAGCTCAGCTCAGAGTTGTTGGCCCTGACAATCGGGGAAGTCCTGTGACGATAAAACACAGCCGCTGTTATAATGGCAAGACAGGCACCACCAACGGAGAATGCAGCCAGGATGATTCCTAGGACCTCGCTGAAGGACAGAAACTCTACAGGCTTGGGGAGACACATGTCCCTCACTGCGTTAGGCCAGAACTCCTCGAGGCATGGGAAACAATCAGGGGAATCTGAGGAAAAAGCAAAGGGACCTTTTTAGGACACATACTGTAAACCACTGTATCTACTGTACATTTAATATGCATTTGAAGAAAACCAAAATACCTGTAGCATTGCTAATCTCTCCCTCAGGACATGGTAAACAATCATAACAGCAGATGGGTTTTCCTTTCTGCAGCACTTTACGAGTTCCTGGAGGACAGCTGTCAGAGCACACTGACACAGGTACCTGGAACATAGAAATAAACAAAATATCACATCTTCAGATGTGCTACAAAGCTCCGAGGCTAAAAGCTAAATTTGGTAAAACAAAAAAAAAAATGCTGGAATTTGAGTTTTGAAGTTTCTTTTCGGCCCTCCCCTCTAACAGCAGTTCACAAGCAGCCATTGCCATGATTGACAGCTGCGTTAGAGTCCACTCGACTCTGATTGTTCTTTTTCTTTTAGGAGAGGTGGATTTTAACACATGAATCTCAGAGTAATTTCTCACCCACTCATTATGTTTCTTCAAAATTAGCTGATCATTGGCGCGCACTTTTTAAGTCAAACCAATCAGGTTTTGCCAAATTGTCCAACAATCAGGTCAAAAATATATTTTTTCTGTTACTATCCTTGTACTGCAACTCAGCAATGGAACACTGTTAGATTAGATAAGGGGTATTTTATGCAAAAGTCCTGTAACTTTGGCATGAATCTTTTTACAATGGATATAGGCAGACAGAACAGGCACCAAAAACACTTCTTACCATGTAAAAGTATAAACGTTGAAACTTATATATTAAACTAGTGCTTTTGGGCTCCTTACTTGTGTGCTGCCCTCCACCCAGGTGAGGTTCCTGTTGATGTGGAACTCCTGGCCCACAGGCAGTGATGCATCATAGTGTCCAACTGTCACCAACTCGATGTTTCCACTCTCAGTTTTTTGCCAGTTCACCAGCTCATATGTGGCCACAGGATCCCCGTTGGCATCAAATGACACATCGTAACCATTTTGCTTAAAATGTACTTTCTTTAACTGCAAAAGAATCTGTGAGGATTAAATAAAGTGAGAGAAATTAATATTCTGATACACGATTCTCGATTTTTACACATGATTTCACGTATGTTTTGACTATTTTTGTTGTTGGGTAGCAACGGTTACTTTTACAAAAAGAAGGGCTGAAAATTAATAACAACAACAAATACGGAGAAGATGCACAATGTGCACCGGCACACCGAATAACAAGAATTTCAATCCATTCTGTCATGATTACTTTAAAAAGGACATTGTTGTATAGTTGCGGCTACCTATGTGTATTTCTCTGACCTCTTCAGGCTCTGTCCTGGTGAATTTGTCACAGTGAATGGTAGAGTTTCTTTCCTGACACACTGCATTATGGATGGCATGTGCTATGGCATAAACAGCCTTGTATACCATGTTAGTGATCCGGAGCTGAGAGGTGTCGGTGTACGGAGTCTGTAGCGTCTGTATGTCTTCACTTCCATCACACACATTCTCATCTGTGGCTGCACCTAAAACACACAGAGACAGAGCAAGGGGACTAATTGCAGCAACTCTATATCTATAAAGCACTAATGTAGTTGTAAAACATGCATTTTAAAACACTCTCAAAACATTATCTCAAATCAAACCACTATTCTTTAACTACCATTCACTGATTGAAAGGTCAGTAGTAAACCTGGACCCGGCAGTTAAGATACTGAAAATATTAAAGTGAACTGAAAATAATAAAGCAAGATATTGAAGCCCAAAATGAGTTGATGGCACCTTTCATATTAGCCTCGGCCATTTGTGTGAATGGGTGAGTTCTGATTTGCAGGGTTGCTAAACACTAGAAAAGTGCTTTAAAAATCCAATCAATTTTCCATTTAATTCAGTCTATTTAATTGGCCAAGTATCTGTACAAATACAAGGAAGTTGACTGTGGTGTCTTGTCTATAAGCAGACAGTAACAACATGTGCACGCTAAAATGTTATATTTCACCTATAAAAAATGTGTAATTTACAAACTTACTTGACCTATCTTAATGTGTTGAAAAGAAGTAAAAGAACCAAAATCACTGTTGGAATAAAAGTTAAATTATAGGCAGACAAACGTATTTACTGTAACTGATATGAGCTGAAAGGACAATTTTTCATCTCTATTTAACTTGGTAGCCTGAAGACTGTCTCTGCATTTTGTTTTAAGCTTGTGACTTTAGTGTTATCATAAAAACACTGGAGCACAGTTGATACCAAACCTTCTCCAAGACAGCAGACTGTCAAAACTTGACCCGAAAGATCATCATTTAATGTGAGATTCCTAGAGATGCACGTTATTGCTACCTCATAACTCAGTTCAATAACAACAGATTTCCTGTGAAAGGAACTGCTGTTCCACTCAGATACACAGAGACAAACAACAAAACTGAAACACAAGGACCCAAACGTAGGTTTCAACTTTCTCACTTTTTCTCAGCCTGCAGTTGAATGAATCCTCCCAGAACTCAGTGAGCAGTGGAGAGGCAGACACTTTAGAGGGAGAGAGGTCCAGCAAGAAGTCTCTCAGACCTGGGATGACTGATTTTTGAATACCAAATCCAATAGCTCCAGCACAGAAGCTGAATCTCAGCATCCCTGGATCTGTTACCCAGGCCTCACTGCCTATCCACTGGCGAGGTGGAGAAGGCTTAAGAGAAAGCTCCTTCAGCAGAATCCTCAGTTCTACATAGGACGTAAATGCCACAATGACCATAGCTGTCGACCTGGAGATAAAGAACAATATACCATATAAACTTTTTTTTTTTTTTAAAGGTTTTGAACATGTATCAAGAAACTGAACACAAACAGCATTTGGTCTCATTGGCTTAATATGTCAGTAATGAGAGAAATAAATGGGATGAAAAAAGATACAATTTCAATGCCACTGGGACTAAAAGGTTATCTATCATGTTTGACTGCATTTGTTGTGCTTTTGTGTGCAGGAGGTTAGTGGCAGCAAAGGGAACAAAAGCACAATCAGTGATGTACAAACCTGCGGATGACATCAGCTACTCTCTGGATCCTGCTGCGTGGGTTGGTCCGATAGAAAGCTTCAGAGTATTCCACACAGATCCCCTCTCTGCGAGCTGCAGCCAGGAAAGACGCCATGCCATTATTACCATAATCCGAATCCGACCGGACAGCACCTATCCAAGTCCAGCCAAAGTGTTTGACCAGCTTGGCCAGTGCCTCAGCCTGAAACTGGTCACTTGGAATTGTTCTGAAGAAATTTGGGTACTGCTGCTTATCAGACAGGCATGCACAGGTGGAAAAGAAGCTCACCTAAAGAAAAAACAATTATTAAACGGGACAAAAAAAAAAGGTTTTACATTAAACATGCAGTTTGTCATAAATTCAAATCATTACTTGAGGGATGTTAAAGCGCCCGATGATGCGCGACATGATGATGGAATGCGTGGACCCAGGCGCACCAACAAGTGCCATCACCCTACCAGACTGTGAGCAGTTGTCTCCGGTGTAAAACACCGGGTCCAGGCCGCTTGAAAGCTGGAATGCCACATGCACCGCCACGGGCACCGAGGCGCACGAGTCGTAGATCTGATAACCGAGTCTGATGCCCGGCAGCAGCTCCGAGCTGTTGTTAATCTCCTCGATGGCGAAGATCATTGCGCGTGAGAAGCGCAGTCCACGGGACTTAATTCTGCACACAGAAAGTCATATCAACTTCATAAGTAAAGATCGCAATTTTAACAGAAACAGGGGGATTGCAATTCATATTCACTGTCAATTACGTATAAATGCATCCGTGAACCAAATTTTCAGCACGTCATTAATATTGGGAACATTTCCATCCTCACCGTCTAAAATCCTCTTTTCACTTCTCCCTCTTACTAACCTTCCTTTGCACCTTAGTGACTCAGGCATGTAGGTGTAGTTATGCTTCACGGTGTGCATATTCGTATGTATGGCGAAAACACCACCAATAACATAGTCACCATCCTCTGAGAATACAGGTAGACGAGTGGTGCCCTGGAGCTTACATTTCACAGATGAAGCCTCAGAGCTGACCCCAGCACCAGAAACATTCAAGACAAGAGCTGAGTTCAGCTCACACAGACCCAGAGACAGAATCAGGCCAATAGAGAGAGCAGTGATCTCCATCCCTCAACTGTCTGTGTGGGAATACTGCGTGTTATCACTGGTCTATATAGAATTTTCAGACAAACCATCCCTCCTTCTACTGTACGTCAGCTCACTGTACACCAAAGAGAATTATTCCTCAGGGCTGTACAATGTTAGTGCCCATGTGCCTTTTTTCCTCTTGCAAAGTCATCAATTTTGTCCTGCCTTTGTGGCTTTTTTGTTTCTGTTCAGTACATATTGCAGTCAAGTCTAAGAAACAGGGTTAGGGTTAGGGTTAATAGTTTGTTTGTGTGGATCAGTCCCATCTAACATCATACAGAAATATTTTGGAAAAAGCAATGCTTTCATGAATGTTTCCAGACAGAACTGAGTGTCAAGCATTTATTTAGTGAATTCTTTTGTGATTATGGTATTGGTCCTCAGTCTCAAATGGGGGTGGCACCATAATGTTATAACTAGGTATTCAGAAAGCTATCAATAATATTAGTAATTAGCATCAATAATTATTAATTAGGTTAAAATGACGAATGTATCGCTTCAATCAACTACATTGACCATCAAAACTGCATATCCAGATCACGTCTAACTAATGTCTCTTAACTTTTTCCAAACCTCTTATATCTCAGCATTGATTTTTGTTCATTAAATGTTTCTTGGTGTTCTTCTCTGGCTTAAACAGTATGATGAAACACTTTGGAGCAAATATACACAATATTAGTCCAAAACTGGAGGCCAAAATAGCAAATATCTCCACAGCCACAGTGAATTTCCCTGGAGAGCTGACATATGCAGGGATAAAGGTGATCCAGACAGCACAGAATATCAGCATGCTGAAGGTGATCAGCTTGGCTTCATTAAAATTATCAGGTAGTTTCCGAGCCAGGACAGCTAACACAAAGCAAAAGACAGCCAGCAGGCCAATGTACCCGAGCACAGCCCAGAACCCAACAGCTGAGCCTAATGCACACTCCAGGATGATTCTCTCCTTGTAGGTTGTTAGGTTTTTCATGGGAAAGGGGGGACTAAGAACCAACCAAATAATGCATATTATGACTTGAATGAACGTGAAACACACTACAGTCATTCTTTGCTGTGGAAGACCAAACCATTTCATCACATTACTTCCTGGGAGTGTAGCTCTGAAGGCCATTAACACTACTATTGTTTTTCCCAGAACACAAGACATACAGAGGACAAAGGTGATCCCGAACGCTGTGTGTCGCAGCATGCAGGACCACTCAGAGGGCGCTCCAATGAAAGTTAATGAACATAAGAAACATAAAGTCAGGGAGAAGAGCAGCAGGAAGCTCAGCTCAGAGTTGTTGGCCCTGACAATCGGGGAAGTCCTGTGACGATAAAACACAGCCGCTGTTATGATGGCAAGACAGGCACCACCAACTGAGAATGCAGCCAGGATGATTCCTAGGACCTCGCTGAAGGACAGAAACTCTACAGGCTTGGGGAGACACATGTCCCTCTCTGCATTAGGCCAGAACTCCTTGAGGCACGGGAAACAATCAGGGGAATCTGAGCAAAAACAAAGGGACCTTTTAGGACACATCATGAAACTATTGTACATTAAGTATGCATTTGGA
This sequence comes from Serranus cabrilla, assembly GCA_903364295.1. Classification (NCBI taxonomy): domain Eukaryota; kingdom Metazoa; phylum Chordata; class Actinopteri; order Perciformes; family Serranidae; genus Serranus; species Serranus cabrilla. The sequence goes on along the minus strand of CAFUXE010000180.1, from coordinate 66,723 downwards.
GAAAATATAAATACCTGTAGCATTGCTAATCTCTCCCTCAGGACATGGTAAACAATCATAACAGCAGATGGGTTTTCCTTTCTGCAGTACTTTACGAGTTCCTGGAGGACAGCTGTCAGAGCACACTGATACAGGTACCTGGCACATAGATACAAACAAAATATCACATATTCAGATGTGCTTCAAAGCTCTGAGGTTAAAAGCTAAAGCTGTTTAAAAAAATACTGGAATTTGACTTTTCAAGTTTCCCTTGCAGCCCTCCCCTCCACAGCCGCATCCACAATTGAAGTGGAGAACATGGTCCACTCGGACTCCATGTGTCTCCCAATCACGCCCCTCCAGGTAGCACTGTCGTTGCCCACGTGGGCGTTGAAGTCCCCCAGCAGAACAATGGAGTCCCCGGTTGGAGCACCTTCCAGTACTCCTCCTAGGGACTCCAAGAAGGCCGGGTACTCCGCACTGCTGTTCGGCCCGTAGGCCGAGACAATAGTCAGAGACAAACCCCCCACCCGAAGGCGGGGGGAAACGACCCTCTCATTCTACGGGGAGTTCTCCAACACATGGCGGCTGAGCTGGGGAGCTTTAAGTAAGCCCACACCAGCTTGCCGCCTCTCACCATGGGCAACTCCAGATTAGTAGAGAGTTCAGCCTCTCTCAAGGAGTTGAGTTCCAGAGCCCAGACTGTGCATGGAGGCGAGCTGGAATATCTCTAGTTGGTAACGATTCACCTCCCGCACAAGCTCAGGCTCCTTTCCTCCCAGCGAGGTGACATTCCATGTCCCTATAGCCAGAGTTGTTGTCCGGGGATTGGGTTGTCGGGGTACCCGCCCACGACTGCCACTCAAAACACAATGCACCGACCCCTTACGGCCCTTCATGCAGATGGTGGGTCCACTTGAAGGGGTGCCCACGTCGCTCGTTCGGGCTGAGCCCAGCCAGGTCCTGTGGGCAAAGACCCGGCCACCAGGCGCTCGCCTGCGAGTCCCAACCCCGGGCCTGGCTTCAGGGTGGGGCCCCGGTGATGCCAATCCAGGCGACGCACTTGTCTTGGCTGTTTTCTTTCTCATAAGGGGTCTTTGAACCGCTCTTAATCTGATCCGTCACCTGGGACCTATTTGACTTGAGCGACCCTACCAGCAGCATTAAGCCCCCGACAACATAGCTCCCAGGATCATTCGGATACTCAAACCCCTCCACCACGATAAGGTGGTCATGGGCGCGCACTTTTTAAGTCAAACCAATTAGATTTTGCCAAATTGTCCAACAATCACGTCAACAATATATTTTTTCTGTTACTATCCTTGTACTGCAACTCAGCAATGGAACACTGTTAGATTAGATAAGGGGTATTTTATGCAAAAGTCCTGTAACTTTGGCATTAATATTTTTTACAATGGATATAGGCAGAGAGAACAGGCACCAAAAACACTTCGTACCATGTAAGAGTATAAACGTTGAAACTTATATATTAAACTAGTGCTTTTGGGCTCCTTACTTGTGTGCTGCCGTCCACCCAGGTGAGGTTCCTGTTGATGTGGAACTCCTGGCCCACCGGCAGTGATGCATCGTAGTGTCCAACTGTTACCAACTCGATGTTTCCACTCTCAGTTTTTTGCCAGTTCACCAGCTCGTATGTGGCCACAGGATCCCCGTTGGCATCAAATGACACATCGTAACCATTTTGCGAAAAATGTACTTTCTTTAACTGCATTAGAATCTGTGAGGATTAAATAAAGTGAGAGAAATTAATATTCTGACACACAATTCTCGATCTTTCCACATGATTTCATGTATCTTTTGGCTATTTTTGGTGTTGTGTAGCAATGGTTACTACTGCAAAAAGAAGTTGCAGCTACCTATTTGTTTTTCACTGACCTCTTCAGGCTGTGTCCTGGTGAATTTGTCACAGTGAATTGTAGACTTTCTTTCCTGACACACTGCATTATGGACAGCATGTGCTATGGCATAAACAGCCTTGTATACCATGTTAGTGATCCGGAGCTGAGATGTGTCAGTGTACGGAGTCTGGAGCGTCTGTATGTCTTCACTTCCATCACACACACTCTCATCTGTGGCTGCACCTAAAACACACAGAGACAGAGCAAGGGGATTTTATTCTGATCCTAAAAATTACAACTAATTGCAGCAACACTATATCTATAAAGCACTAATGTAGTTGTAAAACATGCATTTTAAAGCACTCTCAAAACATTATCTCAAATCAAACCACTATTCTTTAATTATCATTCACTGATTGAAAGGTTAGTAGTAAACCTGGACCCAGCAGGATACTGAAAATATTAAAGTGAACTGAAAATAATAAAGCAAGATATTGAAGCACAAAATAAGTTGATGGCACCTTTCATATTAGCCTCGACCACCATATATGAGTTTGTGTGAATGGCTGAGTGCTGACTTGCAGGGTTGCTAAAGACTTGAAAAGTGCTTTCAAAATGCAATCAATTTTCCATTTCATTCAGTCTATTTAATTGGCCAAGTATCTGCACACATACAGGGAATTTGACTGTGTTGTCTTCTCTATTTCTGTGAAAGCAGACTAACAACATGTGCACGCTAAAAATTTTATATTTCACCTATAAAAATATGTAATTTACAAACTCACTTGACCTATCTTAATGTGTTTAAAAAAGTAAAAGATCTAAAATCACTGTTGGAATAAAAGTTAAATTATATGCAGACAAACGTATATACCGTAACTGATATGTGCTGTAAGGACAATTTTTCATCTCTATTTAGCTTGGTAGCATGAAGACTGTCTCTGCATTTTGTGTTATGCTTGTGACTTTAGTGTTATCATAAAAACACTGGAGCACAGTTGATACCAAACCTTCTCCAGGACAACAGACTGTCAAAACTTGACCCAAAAGATCATCATTTAATGTGAGATTCTCAGAGATGCACTTTATTGCTACCTCATAACTCAGTTCAATAACAGATTTCCTGTAAAAGCAACTTCTGCTCCACTCAGATAAACAGAGAAAAACAACAAAACTGAAACACAAGGACCCAAACATAGGTTTCAACTTTCTCACTTTTTCTCAGCCTGCAGTTGAATGCATCCTCCCAGAACTCAGTGAGCAGTGGAGAGGCAGACACTTTAGAGGGAGAGAGGTCCAGCAAGAAGTCTCTCAGACCTGGGATGACTGATTTTTGAATACCAAACCCAATAGCTCCAGCACAGAAGCTATATCTCAGCATGTCTGGATCTGTAACCCAGGCCTCACTGCCTATCCACTGGCGAGGTGGAGAAGGCTCAAGAGAAAGCTCCTCCAGCAGAATTTTCAGTTCTACATAGGACGTAAATGCCACAATGACCATAGCTGTTGACCTGGAGATAAAGTACAAAATACCATATAAACATTAGAAAAAAAAAAAAAGAAAAAAGGTTTCAAACATGTATCAAGAAACTGACCACAAACAGCATTTGGTCTCATTGGCTCAATATGTCAGTAGTGAGAGAAATAAATGGGATGAAAAGAGATATAATTTCAATGCCACTGGGACTAACAAAACATCATATTTGACTGCATTTGTGTGCGTTGGAGGTTAGTGGCAGCAAAGGGAACAAAATCTCAAAAAGCACAATCAGTGATATAGAAACCTGCGGATAACGTCAGCTACTCTCTGGATCCTGCTGCGTGGGTTGGTCCGATAGACAGCTTCAGAGTATTCCACACAGATCCCCTCTCTGCGAGCTGCAGCCAGGAAAGACGCCATGCCATTATTACCGTAATACGAATCTGACCGGACAGCACCTATCCAAGTCCAGCCAAAGTGTTTGACCAGCTTGGCCAGCGCGTCAGCCTGAAACTGGTCACTTGGAATTGTTCTGAAGAAATTTGGGTACTGCTGCTTATCGGACAGGCATGCACAAGTGGAAAAGAAGCTCACCTAAAGAAAAAACAATTATTAAACGGGACAAAAAAAAGGTTTTACCTTAAACACGCAGTTTGCCATAAATGCAAAACATTCACCTGAGGGATGTTAAAGGGCCCGATGATGCGCGACATGCTGATGGAATGCGTGGACCCAGGCGGACCAACAAGTGCCATCACCGTACCAGACTGTGAGCAGTTGTCTCCGGTGTAAAACACCGGGTCCAGGCCGCTTGGAAGCTGGAATGCCGCATGCACCGCCACGGGCACCGAGGCGCACGAGTCGTAGATCTGATAACCGAGTCTGATGCCCGGCAGCAGCTCCGAGCTGTTGTTAATCTCCTCGATGGCAAAGATCATTGCGCGTGAGAAGCGCAGTGTACGGGGGTTAATGCTGCACACAGAAAGTCATATCAACTCCCTAAGCACAGGTCTCTATTTTAACAGAAATAAATATAGAATTGCAATTCATATTCACTGTCAATAACTCATAAAGCCACTGCATATGTGAACCAAACTGTCATTACATCATTTATATTAAGAACATTTCCATCCTCACAGTCTAAAATCCTCTTTTCCCACACTTCTCCCTCTTACTAACCTTCCTTTGCACCTTAGTGGCTCAGGCATGTAGGTGTAGTTATTCTTCACTGTGTGAATTTTGGCATGTATAGAGAAAACACCAGCAACAATGTAGTCACCATCCACTGAGAATGCAGGGACTCGAGTTGTACTCTGGAGCTTGCATTTCACAGATGAAGCCTCAGAGCTGACCCCAGCACCAGAAACATTCAAGGCAAGAGCTGAGTTCAGCTCACACAGACCCAGAGACAGAATCATGACAATAGAGAGAGCAGTGATCTCCATCCCTCAACTGTCTGTGTGGGAATACTGCATGTGTGTTATCACTGGTCTATATAGATTTTTCAGACAAACCATCCCTCCTTCTACTGTACGTCAGCTCACTGTACACCAAAGAGAATTCTTTCTATGGGCTGCACAATATTATCTACACCAAGAGTCCATATGCCTTTCCTCCTTTTTTCCTCCTCCAACGTTATCAATTTTGTCCTGCCCATAAACCTTTTTTGTTTCTTTTTCACACATTTTGCAGTTAAATCTAACAAACACACCCTTTATAGTCTGTTTGTGTGGTTCAGTCCCATCTTACATCATACATAGATAGATCTGAGTGCCATGAATTAATTTTGTGTATTCATACCATTAGAGTATTTTATGTCTTCAGCTCATTTCAAAAGAAAAAATGTAAAATAAATCGATAACATTAAACGTACATTCTGCTATTAAATTTCACGAAATAATTTTTATCAGTCATGTGAAGAATGCGTTGAATGTGCACATTAAGAGCCTTATACTGTATGCTCCCATCTTAAAGATAATGTTTGTCACCTTTAATGTTGCTGTCCATTCAGTATTGGTGGTAAATGTAGTTCACTAAAGCAATAAATTCCTTATTGTACAATTTACTGAGGAAGCTGAGCTCTCCTGCTCAAGCAACTTGATCGAGATCAACACATTTTGCAGCACGGTAACTCAGCTTTTCTGTCAATGTAGCACACATTTAGGAAGGTATGGCTTCTATCAACTTCATTTACCTTCCAAAATCAAAGCTGACCAATTTCTCTTTGAACTTTTTCCAAACCTCATGTATCCGGGCATGGATAGGAGTTAAAAAAGGCCCTACACCTTTTCCCAAATTTAGGTCCACAACCCATGTGTGATTATACCTTTAAATAACTACTTGCCAGCGTATCAAGATACTATACCACAAGCTTACTAGACAAGATATTCACAGGAAATAACACTTTACAATAAGTGATTATTTGTATTGTGTTTATTTATGAAGCCCCAGTCTTCAAATAATACGAAGAAAAATGTTAACAGCATTATGTAGGTTTTCAAAAAAAGTAAATACAATTTCACTGTTAAGGAAATGTCAATGGATACAGAATACAGATACTTTTTTGTCTTTTACCCATGTAATAAATTATCGTATTGGCGCCCCCCCTGTTTTAATGTTAACATCGCTAATCAGATCTTTTTTCTGATTAGCCATACTGGCCACAGACAGGGTCTGTTGGACGGCCGTTCTGGACTTTCTGGAATTTCCGATTGGTCAGTCCACCCCTGCACAAATTTTAGGACTAATTTTTGTTCATTAAATGTTTCTTGGTGTTCTTCTCTGGCTTAAACAGTATGATGAAACACTTTGGAGCAAATATACACAATATTAGTCCAAAACTGGAGGCCAAAATAGCAAATATCTCCACAGCCACAGTGAACTTCCCAGGAGAGCTGACATATGCAGGGATAAAGGTGATCCAGACTGCACAGAATATCAGCATGCTGAAGGTGATCAGCTTGGCTTCATTAAAATTATCAGGCAGTTTCCGAGCCAGGACAGCTAACACAAAGCAAAAGACAGCCAGCAGGCCGATGTACCCGAGCACAGCCCAGAACCCAACAGCTGAGCCTAATGCACACTCCAGGATGATTCTCTCCTTGTAGGTTGTTAGGTTTTTCACTGGAAACGGAGGATTAACAACCAACCAAATAGTACATATTATAACCTGAATTAATGTAAAACAAACTACAGTCATTCGTTGCTGTGGAGGACCAAACCATTTCATCACATTACTTCCTGGGAGTGTAGCTCTGAAGGCCATTAACACGACTATTGTTTTTCCCAGAACACAAGACATACAGAGAACAAAGGTGATCCCGAACGCTGTGTGGCGCAGCATGCAGGACCACTCAGAGGGCGCTCCAATGAAAGTTAGTGAACATAAGAAACATAAAGTCAGAGAGAAGAGCAGCAAGAAGCTCAGCTCAGAGTTGTTGGCCCTGACAATCGGGGATGTCCTGTGACAATAAAACACAGCCGCTGTTATAATGGCAAGACAGGCACCACCAACTGAGAATGCAGCCAGGATGATTCCTAGGACCTCGCTGAAGGACAGAAACTCTACAGGCTTGGGGAGACACATGTCCCTCTCTGCATTAGGCCAGAACTCCTCGAGACATGGGAGACAATCAGGAGAATCTGACAAAAACGCAAAGGGACCCTTTAGGATACGTATTGTAAACCACTGTATATGTTGTGTTGGAAATATGAATTTGGAGAAAACATAAATACCTGTAGCATTGCTAATCTCTCCCTCAGGACATGGTAAACAATCATAACAGCAGATGGGTTTTCCTTTCTGCAGCACTTTACGAGTTCCTGGAGGACAGCTGTCAGAGCACACCGACACAGGTACCTGGCACATCGATACAAACAAAATATCACATATTCAGATGTGCTACAAAGCTCTGAGGTTAAAAGCTAAAGTTGGTCAAAAAAAATGCTGGAATTTGAGTTTTGAAGTTTCTCTTGCAGCCCTCACCTCCCCTCACAGTCAACAAACAGAATCATTGACAGCTGCGTCAGAGTCCACTCTGCTCTGATTGGTTGTTTAAATTTTTTATATTACTATCCCTGTACTGCAACTCAGCAAGGGAACACTTTTGGATGAGATGAAGGAGTAATTTTAAGCTAAAATGCTATGACTATCATAAATCTTTCACAGTTGGTATTGGCAGGAGGAAAAGGCACCAAAAACACTTATTACAATATAAGACTGTCATATTTGAAACTTAAATATGTTACACTCGTGCTTTTGGGCTTCTTACTTGTGTGCTGCCATCCACCCAGGTCAGGTTCCTGTTGATTTGGAACTCCTGGCCCACCGGCAGTGATGCATCGTAGCGTCCGACTGTCACCATCTCGATGTTTCCACTCTCAGTTTTTTGCCAGTTCACCAGCTCATATGTGGCCAAAGGATCCCCGTTGGCATCAAATGACACATCGTAACCATTCTGAGAAAAATGTATTTTCTTTAATTGCGTGAGAACCTGTGAGGATGAAATGAAGTAAGAGAAAATAATTATTATTTAAAACAAGAACATTTTAGCCAAAATGCTTTACAATACAGCCACGTCCTGGTCTTTCTATGAAGTTATAATTACTTTATCTCACAACTCATATACATTTTCCTAGCAACTAGTCATTACTTTGCAACAATTTTTCAGATTGTTGCTTTGCAACAAGTGCTATACAGTAATGAAAAACTACGGACATCAAAAGATTCCTGTTAACATCCAGATTTTTACAATTCTACAATGTCATTTAGCAGATGCTTTAAGGCCAAAGTGACGTACATTTGATAGTTCATAAAACACAAGGAAAGATAAAGTCACAAGGCAATTAGTAAGTGCATAAGGACAGTGCAAATAGTGCTCTGTTGTCGTTTTTTTCCATCTGAGTAGATTGTCTGTGAAGGTGTTCAGTAAACAGCTAGGAGTGCAGAGAGATGACAAGCCGGACAAGACGGGATATCAAGAAGCTCAGTCTTAGAGAGGTTGAGCTGAAGGGGGTGTCCTGCCATCCATGTAGAAATATCAGCAAGTCAAGCAGAAATATGAGCTAAGAAAGTGAGGTCGTTTGGACAGGAAAAGCTGGGTATCATCAGCGTAACAGGTATGAGAAACCATGATTTGCGGATGACTACACAAAGTGAAGTGGTGTGAACTGAAAAGAGGAGGCCTAGCAATGACCCTTGAGGCAACCCAGTGGATAAGAAGTGTTGTTTGGATTGACCAGATACAGTGATTCAGTTACAGACAGGAGTGTAGTCTCAGTAGAGGGATCCCGCAAGAAGCACGACTGATTTTAATCACACAGACTGTTCTCAGAAAGAAACCTGGAGACTTGGTTAAAAATGTGCACTCCAGTATTTTTGGTAGGAATAGTTACTGGTGGCAGAAACTTCAGCAAAAAAGGAGTTTAACATGTTGGGAGTTAGCAGAAAACATTTGTTGGGCATTGGTGGCTCTGCGGATCTTGTTCTGTTGGTATGTGGTCTTCACTGATTTCAAGCTAGGGGTGAAAGGAAGTTAGGAGACTTTGATTGATGTCTGCTACAAGCACACATTTTTTCTATTTGCCCTAAAAATGATTTATGAAGAGTAAAAGTTGTGCGAACAAGCACAGCTTTTTTAGAAAAACGTCAAAGAATTTCCCAGCCTCTGTCCACTCTAGCTGTGATATCAATCCACTCTAGCTGTGATATCATCCACTCTAGCTCTGAACACACGCTCCAGGACACACCCATTATAAATTCTGAATTGCTCTGAAATGGCATGAAACGTAAACTGCCATTTCATGAAAAGCGTGCAAGCAATCAAAGTGTCCAAATGGTTCGGAAAGTCTGTAAAAGGTTCTTATTAGTTTCCTTTGTTACAGTTAGCGAATTGGTACAACCCCTAAGTGAGGTGTTTCTGAGTTTTGTGATTGTATCACATTTTTTACAATTTTTTTTTAAAACAGTGAGGCAAATCTCAAAATATATAGCACACCATTCTCGATGATTCACCAAGTTTTCATGTATTTTGGCCATTTTTGGTGTTGTGTAGCAACAAGTACTACAAAATGTGGCAGAAGATGAATAATAATAAAAGAAATAAGTATGGCAAGAATTAAACAGTTTGGCTTGCATCTGTGGTGCAAATTAGCACACCAATAATGAGAATTTAATTAATTTGTACATTATAGCTTTAAAAAAGACATTTATGTATTGGTGTGGTAAGCTATTTGTATTTCACTGACCTCTTCAGGCTCCATCCTGGTGAATTTGTCACAGTGAATTGTAGACTTTCTTTCCTGACACACGGCATTATGGATGGCATGTGCTATGGCATAAACAGCCTTGTATACCATGTTAGTGATCCGGAGCTGAGATGTGTCAGTGTACGGGGTCTGGAGCGTCTGTATGTCTTCACTTCCATCACACACACTCTCGTCTGTGGCTGCACCTATGAACACACAGAGACAAAGGAAAGGCATTTTTTAACCCTAAAAATTACAACTCATTGCAGCATCTCACATCTATAAGCACAAAAGTAGTTGTTAAACATGCGTTTTTAATTCAAAGCACTCTCAAAGCAAAAAACTGTTTTGCAGACGACTTATTTCATTTTAGACTGTCGATCTTTTCATTCATATCAGCTCTATTTTATCAATAATCATTCACTGATTGGAAGGTTGTTAGTTCAATTACTGACCCCTGGAAGATTGCATACTGAAAATCTTGAGCAAGATACTGAAGCCCAAAATGAGTTGAGCTCAGGGACGGACTGGGACTAAAAAAAGGCCCAGGACCCAGAATTCAGGCCCACAATCCATACGCAATTATGCGTTTAAATAACCACTTGCTAGCATGTTAGATACTATACCAAAAGCCTACAAGACAAGATATAACACTTGTGTTGTGTTTATTTATGTAGCCCTAGTCCTGAAATAATGCATGAGTGCACAAAAGGTTGTCAATGAAAATTCAAATATTGCAGTTGCAAATTCAATGTTGTGAGAGCAAAAGCTTCTTCAATAGGGCACTACTCTCTGAAACTCTGTCTGTGTTGCACTCTCCCTGTCATCTTTTGAGCTGCAACTATCTTCAACCTGAATTAAAATATATGAAAAAAAAGTTGGTTATATAAGATGTATCAGATGCTAAAGAATCAAATAACCTCTGTAATATTTCTTCAATATCAAACCCTTCAATAAATCAAACTGGCAATGACTGTGTCTTTAATTGGGCTATCTCATTTTGGTAAAAAAACAAAGAAAACAAAAAAACAAGTCAAGACACAGTGTGTTTGTGTGTGTGTTTGTGCGCGCGCCTGTGTGTGTGCGTTATTTTATCATTTTCCATATTGAGTTATTGGTTTGTTGTTTGTGGTGTTTCACGCATTGATGTCAAAGGCCCAATACATTCAGGTTGGACTGCACTAAATCACACAAATAATCATCATTATCAGGGGAAAAACTCGTCCATAGCAACAGAGCCCTTATAAAAGCAGGTTAGCCTAAGATACTTCTGTCCTGCTTCTGTCCCATTTTTGACATTGGCGAAATTTCTGACTGGTCAGTCTGCCCGTAGCTGAGCTGAAGGGGGTGCTGACTGATATGGTTGCTAAACATGAGAATAGTTCTTAATAAAGGTAATGCATTCTCTATTTCTGTCCACAAACAAGGAATTTGATTGTGGTGTCATGTCTATTTCTGTGTATATACACGGACTGAAAGATCATAATTTCAAGTGAGATTCACATGTATGCACCATATTGCCACCTCATAAATCAGTTCAATAATAACAGATTTCCGATCTGAAACTGAAACACAAGGACCACATTGAAAGTTTAAATTTACTCACTTTTTCTCAGCCTGCAGTTGAATGCATCCTCCCAGAACTCAGTGAGCAGTGGAGAGGCAGACACTTTAGAGGGAGAGAGGTCCAGCAAGAAGTCTCTCAGGCCTGGGATGACTGATTGCTCAATGCCAAATCCAATAGCTCCAGCACAGAAGCTGAACCTCAGCATGTCTGGGTCTGTTACCCAGGCCTCACTGCCTATCCACAGACGAGGTGAGAAAGGCTCAAGAGAAAGCTCCTCCAGCAGAACCTTCATGTCTGCATTGGATGTAAATGCTACAACAACCACGGCTGTCGACCTGGAGAGACATTATAGTTAATTATATTATATCAGTACAAACATAAAATCAAGATAGTAAACACAAACATACATTTGAGAGAATTATAGTTTAGTATTTGGCGTCACTGACATGAAGAATTTCAGTAACATTTATGAGATTATGTAAAAGATACACTTCTAATGTGTCACTAACATAAAGACATATTCAATCTTAAATGGTTACACATTTAATGGTTCTTATGCAGGAGATCAGTGTCAGCACAGGGAACAAAAGCACAATCAGTGAAATAAAAACCTGCGGATAACATCAGCTACTCTCTGGATCCTGCTGCGTGAGTTAGTCCGATGAAAAGCTTCAGAGTATTCCACACAGATCCCCTCTCTGCGAGCTGCAGCCAGGATAGATGCCATGCCATTATTACCATAATCCGAATCCGACCGGACAGCACCTATCCAAGTCCAGCCAAAGTGTTTGACCAGCTTGGCCAGCGCGTCAGCCTGAAACTGGTCACTTGGAATTGTTCTGAAGAAACTCGGGTACTGCTGCTTATCGGACAGGCATGCACACGTGGCAAAGTGGCTCACCTAAAGAAAAACGACAATGCAAGTATTGAACGGGACAAAACAATCAGCATATGCTTATATTGAACACGCAGTTCGCCATAAATTAAAAAAAAAAAAAACACACTTGAGGGATGTTAAAAGGTCCGAGGATGCGAGACATGCTGATGGATGGCGTGGACCCAGGGCCACCAACAACTGCCATCACCGTACCAGACTGTGAGCAGTTGCTGCCGGTGTAAAACACCGGGTCCAGGCCGCTTGAAAGCTGGAATGCCACATGCACCGCCACGGGCACGGTGGCGCACGAGTCGTGGATCTGATAACCGAGTCGGATGCCCGGCAGGAGCTCCGAGCTGTTGTTAATCTCCTCGATGGCGAAGATCATTGCGCGTGAGAAGCGCAGTCCACGGGACTTAATTCTGCACACAGAAAGTCATATCAACTTCATAAGCAAAGATCGCAATTTTAACAGAAACAGGAGGATTGCAATTCATATTCACTGTCAATTACATATAAATGCATCCGTGAACCAAATTGTCAGAACGTCATTAATATTAGGAACATTTCAATCCTCACACAGTCTAAAATCCTCTTTTCCCAAACTTCTCCCTCTTACCAACCTTCCTCTGCACCTTAGTGGCTCAGGCATGTAAGTGTAGTTGTGCTTCACGGTGTGCATGTTCGTATGTATGGCGAAAACACCACCAATAACATAGTCACCATCCTCTGAGAATGCAGGTAGACGAGTGGTACCCTGAAGCTTACATTTCACAGATGAAGCCTCAGAGCTGACCCCAGCACCAGAAACATTCAAGGCAAGAGCTGAGTTCAGCTCACACAGACCCAGAGACAGAATCAGGCCAATAGAGAGAGCAGTGATCTCCATCCCTCAACTGTCTGTGTGGGAATACTGCATGTGTTATCACTGGTCTATATAGATTTTTCAGACAAACCATCCCTCCTTCTACTGTACATCAGCTCACTGTACACCAAAGAGAATTATTCCTATGGACCATACAATATTATCTGCGCTCAGTGCCCATGTGCCCTTTTCTCCTCTTGCAAAGTTACTTTTGTTAACTGCAGATGGTTTCCTAATTTTATCCAACTATTATACCCTGTTTTTTCTTTTTAGCTGGAATTGCAGTTATGTGTAATAAATGCACCTTTAATAACTTAAGAACTGAGAACAGAACCTCTTTCTATATTTTGATCTGATTTCTTTACTCATTTAGCTCATCATGAAATAATATTTGTAGAATAAGTTCATAACATATTAAAACAACAGTCACAAAATGGCATTAGATTTCACAAAACATTTTCTAAATCATCAAAAAAAACATCATCTACATTTGCTATCAAAACTGTTTGGAAAACCACCTCAACGCTGAAGAATTTCTGTTTTAAAGTTTTCCAAACCTCATATATCTCAGCATTGATTTTTGCTCATCACATTTTTTTTGGTGTTCTTCTCTGGTCTGAACAGTATGATGAAACACTTTGGAGCAAATATACACAATATTAGTCCAAAACTGGAGGCCAAAATCGCTAATATCTCCACAGCCACAGTGAATTTCCCAGGAGAGCTGACATATGCAGGGATAAAGGTGATCCAGACAGCACAGAATATCAGCATGCTGAAGGTGATCAGCTTGGCTTCATTAAAATTATCAGGCAGTTTCCGAGCCAGGACAGCTAACACAAAGCAAAAGACAGCCAGCAGGCCGATGTACCCGAGCACAGCCCAGAACCCAACAGCTGAGCCTAATGCACACTCCAGGATGATTCTCTCCTTGTAGGTTGTTAGGTTTTTCATGGGAAAGGGGGGACTGACAACCAACCAAATAGTACATATTATAACCTGAATTAACGTAATACACACTACAGTCATTCTTTGCTGTGGAGGACCAAACCATTTCATCACATTACTTCCTGGGAGTGTAGCTCTGAAGGCCATTAACACAACTATTGTTTTTCCCAGAACACAAGACATACAGAGGACAAAGGTGATCCCGAACGCTGTGTGGCGCAGCATGCAGGACCACTCAGAGGGCGCTCCAATGAAAGTTAATGAACATAAGAAACATAAAGTCAGAGAGAAGAGCAGCAGGAAGCTCAGCTCAGAGTTGTTGGCCCTAACAATCGGGGATGTCCTGTGACAATAAAACACAGCCGCCGTTATAATGGCAAGACAAGCACCACCAACTGAGAATGCAGCCAGGATGATTCCTAGGACCTCGCTGAAGGACAGAAACTCTACAGGCTTGGGGAGACACATGTCCCTCTCTGCATTAGGCCAGAACTCCTCGAGGCATGGGAAACAATCAGGGGAATCTGAAAAAGATAAAGCATAAGGGTTATTTGGCAGTGATTCTGTATGTTTGACTTTATACAGTAGATGAATTAGGAGAACAAAAAATACCTGTAGCATTGCTTATCTGTCCCTCAGGACATGGTAAACAATCATAACAGCAGATGGGTTTTCCTTTCTGCAGCACTTTACGAGTTCCTGGAGGACAGCTGTCCGAGCACACTGACACAGGTACCTGGCACATAGAAATAAATAAAATATCACATCTTCAGATGTGCTGCAAAGCTCTGGGTAAAAATGACAGAATTTGAAGTAGAGTGAAAGCTTCTCTTGCAGCTTTCTCCTCCCCACATAAACAACAAACAGAATCTTGGACAAGTGCTTCTAGTTTGACAGTTTTACTCAAGTTCACAAGCAGCCATTGCCATGTTCGACAGCTGTGTTGGAGTCCACTCAGTTCCAATTATTCTTTCATTAGTATTATTCAGGTGAGGTGGATCCTTACAAATGAAGCTCATGTTCTGTCAGAAAGACCTAACTTCATGCCTCATTCATTCACAGTTATCTCTCAGCCACTCCTCATGTTTCCTCAAAATCAGCTGATAGTGGGTGTACACTTTTTAAGGTAAACCAAACAGATTTCACCAAAAGTCAAAAATCCTTGTTTTGTGTTACTATCCATGTACTACAGATCAGCAAGGGAACATTTGTTTTGGGAAAAGATCTAGGTGTACTTTGATACAAAAATATGCTTGTGCCATATGCCATGTAAGACTGTCATATTTAAAATTTAAATATGTTAAATTGGTGTGTTTGCACTCCTTACTTGTGTGCTGCCCTCCACCCAGGTCAGGTTCCTGTTAATGTGGAACTCCTGGCCCACCGGAAGTGATGCATCATAACGTCCAACTTTCACCATCTCGATGTTTCCACTCTCAGTTTTTTGCCAGTTCACCAGTTCGTATGTGGCCACAGGATCCCCGTTGGCATCAAATGACACATCATAACCATTTCGAGAAAAATTTACTTTCTTTAACTGCATAAGAACCTGTGAAGGTTAAGTAAATAATTAATATTTAAACAAATAAATAAGTTATATCAAAATTTTAACAATTTAATTCCCCCCTCCTTGAACCACCACCTTATCATGTTTGAAGGGTTTGAGTATCCAAATGATCCTAGGAGCTATGTGATCAGGAGCTTGATGCTTAATGCTTAAAGTCCCTGGTAGGGTATCCAAAGGCAAAGGGTCCTAGGTGATGGATCAGACTACGAGCGATTCAAAGACCCCTTATGGGAGAAAAACCATCAAAATTGTACACGTCACCCAGATTGGCTTCAATTGGGCCCCAACCTGGAGACAGGCCGGGATTGGGGCTCGCAGGCGAGTGCCTGGTGGCCAGGTCTTTGCCCGCTGGGCCTGGCCAGGCTCAGCCCAAATAAGCGATGTGGGCGCACCTTCAAGTGGGTTCACCACTTGCATAAATGGCCAAAAGGGGCCGGTGCAGTGTGATTTGGGTGGCGGTCGTGGGCGGGGGCCCGACGACCCAATCCCTGGACAACAACAGTCATGGAATGTCACCTTGCTGGGAGAGAAGGAGCCTGAGCTTGTGCGGGAGGTGGAGCGATACGAACTAGAGATAGTTGGGCTCACGCACAGTCTGGGCTCTGGAACCCGACTCATTAAGAGAGGCTGGACTCTCTACTACTCTGGAGTTGGCCACGGTGAGAGGCGATGAGCTTGTTTGGGCTTTCTTATAGCTACCCAGATCAGCCGCCTATAGGTGAGGGGTAGGTCTCTGACTGTTATCTCGGCTTACGGGCCGAACAGCAGTGCTGACTAGCTGGCCTTCTTGGAGTCCCTTGGAGGAGTGCTGGAAGGTGCTCCAACCGGGGACTCCAATGGTCTGTTGGGGGACTTCAATGCCCACATGGGCAACAACAGTGTTATCTGTAGGGGCATGATTGGAAGGCACGGCCTCCCCGATCTGAACCCAAGTGGTGCTTTGTTACTGGACTTCTGTGCTTGTCATAGTTTGTGCATAACAAACACCATGTTCAAGCATAAGGGTGTCCATCAGTACATGTGGCACCAGGACACCCTAGGCCGGAGGACAATGGTTGACTTTGTAGTCATGTCATCTGGCCTCCGGCCGTAAGTCTTTGACACTCGGGTAAAGAGAGGGGCTGAGCTGTCAACCGATTACCACCTGGTGGTGAGTTGGATCCGCTGGCAGGGGAGGAAGCTAGACAGACTTGGCAGACCCCAGCACATTGTGAGGGTCTGCTGGGAATGCCTGGCGAAATCCGAAGTCGAAGTCAGGGAGGTCTTCAACTCCCACCTCCAGCAGAGCTTTGACCAGATCCCCAGGGAGGTTGGAGACATCGAGTCAGAGTGGACCATGTTTTCCACTTCCATTGTGGACACGGCTCTTCGATGCAGTGGCCGTAAGGTCTCCGGTGCCTGACACGACAGCAATCCCCGAACCCGATGGCGGACACTGGAAGTAAGGGATGCCGTCAAGCTGAAGGAGTCCTTTTGAGCTTGGTTGGTTCAGGGGACTCCTGACGCAGATGATGGGTGCTGGCAGGCCATCCGGACGGCACCTCAGGCAGTTGCAGAAAGCAACGACTCAGGTCAGGGAAAAGTTAGGGGAGGCAAACCATCCAGCGTCTCAAGAGGGGGAAGCAGTGCTCCGCCAACACTGTTAACAGTGGATGTGGGGAGCTGTTGACCTCTACTGGGGACATTGTCAGGCGGTGGAAGGAATACTACGAGTATCTCCTCAATCCCACTGACACGCCTTCCCTAGAGGAAGCAAAGGCTGAGGACTCAGAGTTGGACTCAGTAATCACCCAAGCCGAAGTCACTGAGGTAGTCCTGAAGCTGGAGTTGTCCTCTGCTCTTTGCAGATGATGTTGTCTTGTTGGCTCCTTTGGGCCAGGACCTCAAGCATGCACTGGGGTGGTTTGCAGCAGAGTGTGAAGCAGCTGGGATGAGAATAAGCACCTCCAAGTCCGAGGCCATGGTTCTCCACTGGAAAAAGGTGGCTTGCCAGTTTAAGTATCTTGGGATCTTGTTCACGAGTGAGGGAAGGAAAGAACGTCATATTGACAGGCTGATCGCTGCAATCTACATTCCTACCCAAACCTATGGTCATGAACTTGGTACATGACAGAAAGAACAAGGTCCCAGATACAAGTGGCCGGAATTAGTTTTCTCTGCAGAGATAGGGTGAGGAGCTCTATAAAACCAGGAGGACCTCGGAGTAGAGCCGCTGCTCCCCCACATCAAGAGGTGTCAGCTGAGGTGACTCAGGCAACTGTATCAGATGCCCCCTGGACGCCTCCCTCGGGAGGTGTTCCAGGCATGTTCCACCGGGAGGAGACCCAGAGGAAGACCCAGGATACGCTGGAGTGACTATGTCACTCGGCTGTCCTGGGAAGGCCTTGGGATCCTTCTGGAAGAGTTAGAGAAAGTGTCTGGGGAGAGGGAAGTCTGCGTGTCCCTTCTCAGACTGCTGTCCCTAAGACCTGCAGAAGAAAATGGATGGATGGATGGATGGATGGATGGATGACGTAGGTGCAAACTGGCCCACCAAATAATAAGAATTCCATTACTTTGTACTAGCCTGGGTGCTGCCGAACTGTAGTCCCGCCGAGTTTGATTTATCAGCTGGCCGCGATGGTCGCGATGAAATTGGAACACAAGGGAAACCCAGCGCTCATTGTGGTTTCACTTTTGGTCGCACTTATGGAGGACCAGGTGAAGGAGGCGACTGAGATGGGCAACACACAACTCGGCGTGGACGAGGAGTTGGACATTACGAGCGCCATCAGCAGCCCGGAATCCTGGCTGAACATACATTACATCTTACGCTGCTCCGATTGGTTGTCGATCTATCCAACAGAGCGAAGAGGCATTTTTTTTCCTGGTTCGGTTGAAACACGCCCCATAATCACATCCCAATGGATCAGTTTCAGACACACATTCTGAACAGAATTGAGTCTGACGTCGTCAGGCTAACTTTGTACATTATGGCTTTAAAAAAGAATATACGTGTATTGATGTGGTTATCTATTTGTATTTCACTGACCTCTTGAGACTCTATCCTGGTGACTTTGTCACAGTGAGTGGTAGAGTTTCTTTTCTGACACACTGCATTATGGATGGCATGTGCTATGGCATAAACAGCCTTGTATACCATGTTGGTGATCCGGAGCTGAGATGTGTCAGTGTACGGGGTCTCTATCGTCTCAATGTCTTCTGTTCCAGCACACACACTCTCATTTGTGGCTTCGCCTAAAACACACAGACACTTAGGAAAGAGTTTTTTTCATCCCTAAAAATAACATTATGATTTTTTTTCCTGTCTACATATTGCTCATTTGTTTTAATCTGGCAAACAAGTCAGACACATATATTACTCTAAGTTGCTGTTTCAGTTTGTGCCAGTGCTGTTTTGAAAACTTAATCTTTACCAGTTCATGACACAAATCAGTCATTAGTCCATCAGTGTGTGTGTTTGTGTTTGTGTGTGTATTTACATTTCTGATGAGCTGGTGGCACCTTGCATGTGTGTGGGAAATTATTATATTACAATAGTGCAATGGTGCGCATCAAAAAATGGGTGCTGGAATAAATATGTAAGGGGTTGCATTTATATAAAAAATAAATCAAATATGTATATTTAAATATTGAATCTCTAATTAATGTCTAATCATTTAAAACACATAAAAGATTGGAAATCACAATATAATAGTTTACTTTGAAATACATGCAGACTTACATAAACACTGTAGATACTGTGACTGATATGTGCTGTAAGTATATTTTTTCTTCTCTATTTATCTTGGTGACCTGAAAACTGTCTCTTTGTTGTGTGCTTGTTTTCATGGCGTTAGTATTGATATAAAACCACTGTAGGACCGTTAATACAAAGCCTCCCAGACAGCAGACTGCCAAAACCTGATCTGACCTTTCATATCAAGTGAGATTCACAGAGATGCACCTTATTGCCACCTCCTGGCTCAGTTCAATAACAACAGATTTCCTTTTCATGCTAAATTGGAGATGTAGCCTTATAACAACTTCTGCTCCACTTACAGAATAAGAAAAACAACAAAACTGAAACAAAGGGACTCAAACATAAGTTTCAACTTTCTCACTTTTTCTCAGCCTGCAGTTGAATGCATCCTCCCAGAATTCAGTGAGCAGTGGAGAGGCAGACACTTTAGAGGGAGAGAGGTCCAGCAAGAAGTCTCTCAGGCCTGGGATGACTGATTGCTCAATGCCAAATCCAATAGCTCCAGCACAGGAGCTGAACCTCAGCATGTCTGGATCTGTTACCCAGGCCTCACTGCCTATCCACAGACGAGGTGGAAAAGGTTTTAGAGAAAGCTCCTCCAGCAAAATCTTCATGTCTCCAGGGGATGTAAATGCCACAACAACCATAGCTGTCGACCTGGAGATAAAGTGCATTACACCAACAGTATTTCATCACAAAATGCAAAGATTCCAACGCTGCTGGGATTAAAGAACAAAATCCAATTGATATTTTATAGATTTTTGTGTGGTTTTGTGTGCAGTTACTAAGCACAGTGGAAAAAAGGCCCAATCAGTGATATAGAAACCTGCGGATAACGTCAGCTACGGATTAAATAACAAAATACATTTGATATTGGAGTGGATTTTTTGTGTTTTTGTGTGCAGTTACTTAGCACAGTGAAAAAAAGTCGCAACCTGCGGATAACATCAGCTACTCTCTGGATCCTGCTGCGTGGGTTAGTCCGATAGAAAGCTTCAGAGTATTCCACACAGATCCCCTCTCTGCGAGCTGCAGCCAGGAAAGACGCCATGCCATTATTACCATAATCCGAATCCGACCGGACAGCACCTATCCAAGTCCAGCCAAAGTGTTTGACCAGCTTGGCCAGCGCGTCAGCCTGAAACTGGTCACTTGGGACTGTTCTGAAGAAACTTGGGTACTGCTGCTTATCAGACAGGCATGCACAGGTGGCAAAGTGGCTCACCTAAAGAAAAACGACACTGCAAATATTAAACCAGACAAAAAAATCACCATATGTTTGTAATGAACATGCAGTCTGCCATAAATTCAAAACATTTACTTGAGGGATGTTAAAGGGCCCGATGATGCGTGACAGGCCAATGGATGCAGTGGACCCAGACTCACCAACAACTGCCATCACCGTACCAGACTGTGAGCAGTTGTCTCCGGTGTAAAACACCGGGTCCAGGCCGCTTGAAAACTGGAGTGCCACATGCACCGCCACAGGCACCGAGCCACATGAGTCGTAGATCTGATAACCGAGTCTGATACCCGGCAGCAGCTCCGAGCTGTTGTTAATCTCCTCGATGGCGAAAATCATTGCACGTGTGGAACGCAGTTCACGGGGTTTAATGCTGTACACAGAAACTCATATAACTCAACTCAATGAGCAAGGGTCACCATTTTAAAAGAAATAAATATATAGGGGCATTGCAATTCATATTCACTGTCAATAACTTATAAAGGCACTGCATCTGTGAACCAAATTGTCAGAACATAATTTAAATTAAGAACATTTCCATCCTCACAGTTTAAAATCCTCTTTTCCCACACTTCTCCCTCTTACTAACCTTCCTTTGCACCTTAGTGGCTCAGGCATGTAGGTGTAGTTATGCTTCACTGTGTGCATGTTGAAATGTATGGCAAAAACACCAGCAACAACATAGTCACCATCCACTGAGAATGCAGGTAGACGAGTGGAACCCTGGAGCTTACATTTCACAGATGAAGCCTCAAAGCTGACCCCAGCACCAGAAACATTCAAGGCAAGAGCTGAGTTCAGCTCACACAGACCCAGAGACAGAATCAGGCCAATAGAGAGAGCAGTGATCTCCATCCCTCAACTGTCTGTGTGGGAATACTGCATGTGTGTTATCACTGGTCTATATAGATTTTTCAGACAAACCATCCCTCCTTCTACTGTACGTCAGCTCACTGTACTCCAATGAAAGTTATTTCCACGGGCTGTACAATATTATCTGCACTCAGTGCCCATGTGCCTTTTCTCCTCTTGCAAGTTATCAATTTTGTCCTGCCTTTTTTATTTCTTTTTATCACATATTGCAGTCAAGTCTAACAAATGCACAAAATAGTTTGTTTGTATGGTTCAGTCCCATCTTACATCACACAGAAATATTTTTTGAATAAGCAATGCTTTCATGAATGCTTCCATACAGAACTGAGCGCCATGCATTTTTTTTTTTTGTGAATTCCTACCATATTTATTTTGTGTATTTTAAATCTTTAGCTCATTTAAAAAGACATACAACATATTAAACGTACATTCACAAACTGGCATTTCACATAATATTTTATATCAACCTTGTGAAGAATGTGTTGAATGTGCACATTATAAGCCAAATACTGCATGCTTTCCAACCCTCATATATGTCAGGATTGATTTTTGTTCATTAAATGTTTCTTGGTGTTCTTCTCTGGTCTAAACAGTATGATGAAACACTTTGGAGCAAATATACATAATATTAGTCCAAAACTGGAGGCCAAAATAGCAAATATTTCCACAGCCACAGTGAATTTCCCAGGAGAGCTGACATATGCAGGGATAAAGGTGATCCAGACTGCACAGAATATCAGCATGCTGAAGGTGATCAGCTTGGCTTCATTAAAATTATCAGGCAGTTTCCGAGCCAGGACAGCTAACACAAAGCAAAAGACAGCCAGCAGGCCGATGTACCCGAGCACAGCCCAGAACCCAACAGCTGAGCCTAATGCACACTCCAGGATGATTCTCTCCTTGTAGGTTGTTAGGTTTTTCACTGGAAACGGAGGATTGACAACCAACCAAATAGTACATATTATAACCTGAATTAATGTAAAACAAACTACAGTCATTCTTTGCTGTGGAGGACCAAACCATTTCATCACATTACTTCCTGGGAGTGTAGCTCTGAAGGCCATTAACACGACTATTGTTTTTCCCAGAACACAAGACATACAGAGGACAAAGGTGATCCCGAACGCTGTGTGGCGCAGCATGCAGGACCACTCAGAGGGCGCTCCAATGAAAGTTAATGAACATAAGAAACATAAAGTCAGAGAGAAGAGCAGCAGGAAGCTCAGCTCAGAGTTGTTGGCCCTGACAATCGGGGAAGTCCTGTGACAATAAAACACAGCCGCTGTTATAATGGCAAGACAGGCACCACCAACTGAGAATGCAGCCAGGATGATTCCTAGGACCTCGCTGAAGGACAGAAACTCTACAGGCTTGGGAAGACACATGTTTCTCTCTGCATTAGGCCAGAACTCCTCGAGGCACGGGAGACAATCAGGGGAATCTGAGAAAAAAACAACTGGACCTTTTAGGACACATCCTGTAAACCACTGTATCTATTGTACATTCAATACGCATTTGGAGAAAATATAAATACCTGTAGCATTGCTAATCTCTCCCTCAGGACATGGTAAACAATCATAACAGCAGATGGGTTTTCCTTTCTGCAGCACTTTACGAGTTCCTGGAGGACAGCTGTCAGAGCACACTGACACAGGTACCTTGAACATAGAAATAAACGAAATATCACATATTCAGAAGTGTTACGAAGCTAAAATTGCGAGTTAAAGAGTGTAAAAAATGCCAGAATTTGAAGTAGAGTGAAAGCTACCCTTGCAGTCCTCCCCTCTAACAGCAGTTCACAAGGAGCCATTGCGTTGATTGACAGCTTCGTTAGACTCCACTCGGCTCTGATTGTTCTTTTTCTTTTAGGAGAGGTGGATTCTTACAAATTAAGCTCAGTGTAAACTTTCACCCACTCATCATGTTTCTACAAAATAAGCTCATCATGGACGTGCACTTTTTAAGTCAAACCAACAAGATTTGGCCAAAATCTCCAACAATCAAGTAAAAAAATATTTCTTTCTGTTATATCCCTGTACTGCAAACTCAGCAAAGGAACAGTTTTAGACAACATAATGGATAATTTTATCCAAGAATGCTGTAACTCTGGCATGAAGCTTTTTACAGTGGGTATAGGCAGGACGAACAGGGACAAAAAGAAACACTTCTTATCATGTAAGACTGTAATATTTCAAGCTTAAACATATTAAAATAGTGCTTTTGGGCTCCTTACTTGTGTGCTGCCCTCCACCCAGGTGATGTTCCTGTTGATACGAAACTCCTGGCCCACCGGCAGTGATGCATCGTAGTGTCCAACTGTCACTAATTCGATGTTTCCACTGTCAGTTTTTTGCCAGTTCACCAGCTCGTATGTGGCCACAGGATCCCCGTTGGCATCAAATGACACATCGTAACCATTCCGCGAAAAATGTATTTTCTTTAACTGCATAATAACCTGTAAGTGTTAAAATAAAGTAAGAGAAAAAAAACTGAGAAAATTTGAGCCAAAATGTTGACAGTCTACTGGAGTTTTACAATACAGCCACATACTTGACTTCTTATTAAAATATAATTATGTTGCAACTGGAGCTTTTGGGATTCCTCTAAAGACGAAGTTACCTCCCAATCTTTGATTCCACTAATTCACTTGTTGCTTTTGAATCACTACTCATTACATCAATACTCCTTGCTTCAAGTACAACAGATAACTGCTTTGGAATGACTGCTTGTTGCTGCAGGTACTTGTTGCTTTACGTTCAACAGATCATTGTTTAGTAACACATACCCATACTCCTGGGTGTCCTTTTTCGACAGTTACCTCTCAGGATTTTATTGTACTAAGCTAGTCGTTGCTTTGCACCAACTACTTATTATTTTCAACAAGTGCCATAAACAAAACTAATCTGGGTCTATCCAAGGATTCCTGTAAACAAACAAGTACCATTGTGGGCTTTTAATTTGAAGGCCTGGCTAATCCTCATTTTGCTGGTTGCTATGGCGTTTAGGTCAGTGTTAGAAGGTGAAGAGAGGAGGGCAAATAATCTCTTAACAGTTGAGAAAGGTCATTAAATGGAGATTACACCTCTTAAACTGCTGTTGTTTAAAAAAAAACATGAGGCCTAACAACAAAATATTAGCATCATCAGAAAGAAAAGTATCTGCTGCATGTGTTGATATAGGAATCATGTCTGTGATCACAGTTCAGAAAACTGTCCTTTTCTGTTTTCTTCAAGAAATGTCTGGTTCCAGTTAACACTAGTCTCGATCGGACAATTGGTTGAAATTACTGTCACATTCAGGCTCACTGAGCCAAATCTGTAACTCCAATTGATTCCAGATTAGGATGTCTGTAACAAGCACATGTCTCTACAATTTGCCCTAAATTGATTTACTAAGATTGAAAGTTGTGGGAACAAGCCCAGGCTTTTCAAAAGTTCTGAACATTCCATCCAATCCACAACTCTGAAACACTCCAAGAAAAGCATGCAAGCAATCAAACTGCCTATTTGGCCAAAAGTTCCACGTCTTGTGACCTGATTAAAGTTCTAATCATTTTCTTACGTTACAGTATAGCTAATTGGCCCCAAATGTAGGCGTTTCTGAGCTCTGCAATTCCATCAAAGTCTTTTGCAATTTTTACGAAAACAGCAAGGCAAATCGCTGACAAAAACACATAGCAAACTGTTCTCAGTCATTACCTATGTTTTCTTTTGACCTTTTTGGTGTTGTGCAACAACACATACTTCTACAGAAAGTGCTGCAGAAGATGAAGAATAACAAGAAATAAGTATGGCGAAGATGAAACAGTTTGCCTTACACCTCCGGTGCTAACTGGCCCACCAAATAATAAGAATTTCAGTACTTTGTACATTATAGCTCTACAAAAGACATTAGTGTATTGGTGTGGTTACCTATTTGTATTTCACTGACCTCTTGAGACTCCATCCTGGTGAATTTGTCACAGAGAGTTGTAGCGTTTCTTTCCTGACACACTGCATTATGGATGGCATGTGCTATTGCATAAACAGCCTTGTATACCATGTTAGTGATCCGGAGCTGAGAGGTGTCAGTGTACGGGGTCTGGAGCGTCTGTATGTCTTCACTTCCATCACACACACTCTCGTCTGTGGCTGCACCTAAACACCAGGGGCAGAGGAAAGGGATTTTTTTGTTCAACCATAAGAATTACAACTCATTGCAGTAACTTAAATCTATAAAGCACTAATGCAGTTGTAAAACATGCATTTTTTAATTTGAAGCACTCTCAAAGTAAAAAACTGCTGGCGTCTCATTTTATTTTAGATAGCTGCTGTTTCTGTTTGTATCATCCCTATTTTTTCACAATCAATCATTGCTTTGAAGGCCGTTTATTTGCTTAAAACCTGAACAAGATACTGAAGCTCAGAATGAGTTGGTGACATCTTGCATGGTAGACTCAGCCGCCAATGTATGAATATGTGAATGGGTGAACACGGACTTATAGGGTTGCTAGGGACGATAAGAGTGCTTGATAAACGCAATGCATTCTCTATTTTAATTTGGTCTAATTTATCAGTATAGCATCTGTACACATACAAGGAATTTGACCGTGGTGTCTTGACTATTTCTGCGTATATAATCAGACTGACAATGTATGCATTAAAA
>CAFUXE010000180.1:6217-40820 GCA_903364295.1 Serranus cabrilla | reverse complement strand
ATATATATATATATATATATATATACATAAACTATTCAAAATATATAATTCACAGGCTGACTTGACCTGTAAAAGATCTACAATCACTGTTGGTTTAATATCATAATTAAATGCAGGTAAGCATATATTTGATACTTGATATAAGTATATTTTTTCATCTCTTTTACTTTGGTGACATGGAGACTGACTCTGTATTGTATGCTTGTGTCCGTGGCTATAGTGTTGACCCACACAGTAGCAAATTTATACAAAACCTTAAAAGACAGAACAATCACAAAACTTGACCTGAAAGATCAGAATTTCAAGTGAGATTAACAGAGATGCACTTTATTGCCACCTCATGAATCAGTTCAATAATGACAGATTTCCTATTCATGCTAAATTCAAGATTTGGTTTTAAAGCAACCACTGCTTCAGTTAGATATACAGAGAAAAACAACAAAACTGAAACACAAGGACCACATTGAAAGTTTCAACTTTCTCACTTTTTCTCAGCCTGCAGTTGAATGCATCCTCCCAGAACTCAGTGAGCAGTGGAGAGGCAGACACTTTAGACGGAGAGAGGTTCAGCAAGAAGTCTCTCAGACCTGGGATGACTGATTGCTCAATGCCAAATCCAATAGCTCCAGCACAGAAGCTGAACCTCAGCATGTCTGGATCTGTTACCCAGGCCTCACTGCCTATCCACAGACGAGGTGAGAAAGGCTCAAGAGAAAGCTCCTCCAGCAGAACCTTCATGTCTGCATTGGACGTAAATGCTACAACAACCATAGCTGTCGACCTGGAGAGACATTATAGTTAATTATATTATATCAGTACAAACATAAAATCAAGATAGTAAACACAAACATACATGTGAGAGAATTATAGTTTAGTATTTGGCCTCACTGACATGAAGAAGAATTTCAGTAACAATTATGAGATTATGTAAAAGATACACTTCTAATGTGTCACTAAGATATTAACATATTCAATCTTAAATGGTTACACATTTAATGGTTCTTTCTGCAGGAGATCAGTGTCAGCTCAGGGGACTAAAAGCACAATCAGTGAAATAGAAACCTGCGGATAACATCAGCTACTCTCTGGATCCTGCTGCGAGAGTAAGTGCGATGGAAAGCTTCAGAGTATTCCACACAGATCCCCTCTCTGCGAGCTGCAGCCAGGATAGATGCCATGCCATTATTACCATAATCCGAATCCGACCGGACAGCACCTATCCAAGTCCAGCCAAAGTGTTTGACCAGCTTGGCCAGCGCGTCAGCCTGAAACTGGTCACTTGGAATTGTTCTGAAAACACTCGGGTACTGCTGCTTATCAGACAGGCATGCACACGTGGCAAAGTGGCTCACCTGAAGAAAAACAAACAGTGTAATTGTTGAACGGGACAAAACAATGGGCTCACTTTTACGTAAAACAGCTGTCTTCCATCAAATCAATGACATTCACCTGAGGGATGTTAAAGGGCCCGATGATGTGCGACATGCCGATTGCGTGCGTGGACCCAGGCGCACCAACAACTGCCATCACCGTACCAGACTGTGAGCAGTCGTCTCCGGTGTAAAACACCGGGTCCAGGCCGCTTGAAAGCTGGAATGCCACATGCACCGCCACGGGCACCGATGCGCACGAGTCGTAGATCTGATAACCGAGTCTGATGCCCGGCAGCAGCTCCGAGCTGTTGTTAATCTCCTCGATGGCAAAGATCATTGCGCGTGAGAAGCGCAGCTCACGGGGCTTAATTCTGCACACAGAAACTCATATGAAGTCCATAAGTACAGGTCTCTATTTTAACATAAATACATAGGAGAACGGCAATTCACATTCACTGTCAACGTATAAATGAACTGAATCTGTGAACCAAAAATGTCAGAACATCATTTAAATTAAGAACATTTCCATCCTCAGTCTAAAATCCTCTTTCCCCACACTTCTCCCTCTTACTAACCTTCCTTTGCACCTTAGTGGCTCAGGCATGTAGGTGTAGTTATGCTTCACTGTGTGAATGTTGGTATGTTGGGCAAAAACACCAGCAATAACATAGTCACCATCCTCTGAGAATGCAGGTAGACGAATGGAACCCTGAAGCTTGCATTTCACAGATGAAGCCTCAGAGCTGACCCCAGCACCAGAAACATTCAAGGCAAGAGCTGAGTTCAGCTCACACAGACCCAGAGACAGAATCAGGCCAATAGAGAGAGCAGTGATCTCCATCCCTCAACTGTCTGTGTGGGAATACTGCATGTGTGTTATCACTGGTCTATATAGATTTTTCAGACAAACCATCCCTCCTTCTACTGTACGTCAGCTTCTTTTGAGCTATTGTAGTGAAGTCTAACAAATGTACTCTTACTAGATTGTGTGATTCAGTCCCATCTTAGAAACTGTGAATACAGAAACATTTTTGGAAAAGCAATGACTTCATGAATGCTTCCATACAGAGCTCCATGCATTTATTTAGTGAATTCATACCATAGACATTTACTGGATTTTATATCCTAAGCTCATTACAAAAGAATATTTGTAATATAAATAGATAACATTTTAAACGTACATTCACAAACTGGCATTAAATTCACAAAATGTGTTATTTAAAATATTTTATGTGAAATATTGTGTCAATATTTCAATCAACTATGTGAAGACTGTGCACAATAAAATGCTTATACTGTATCATCCCATCTAAAAGAGAAAGTTTGTCAACTTTTATGTTGCTGTCCAATCAGTGTTGATAGTAAATGTAGTTCACTATAGCAATACATTTGATCAAGATCAACACATTTTGTATGGAAACACAGCTTTTTTTAAATCAAAGTTGACAAATTTCTTTTTAAATTTTTTCCAAACCTCATATATGTCAGGATTGATTTTTGTTCATTAAATGTTTCTTGGTGTTCTTCTCTGGCTTAAACAGTATGATGAAACACTTTGGAGCAAATATACACAATATTAGTCCAAAACTGGAGGCCAAAATAGCAAATATCTCCACAGCCACAGTGAACTTCCCAGGAGAGCTGACATATGCAGGGATAAAGGTGATCCAGACTGCACAGAATATCAGCATGCTGAAGGTGATCAGCTTGGCTTCATTAAAATTATCAGGCAGTTTCCGAGCCAGGACAGCTAACACAAAGCAAAAGACAGCCAGCAGGCCGATGTACCCGAGCACAGCCCAGAACCCAACAGCTGAGCCTAATGCACACTCCAGGATGATTCTCTCCTTGTAGGTTGTTAGGTTTTTCACTGGAAACGGAGGATTGACAACCAACCAAATAGTACATATTATAACCTGAATTAATGTAAAACAAACTACAGTCATTCTTTGCTGTGGAGGACCAAACCATTTCATCACATTACTTCCTGGGAGTGTAGCTCTGAAGGCCAGTAACACGACTATTGTTTTTCCCAGAACACAAGACATACAGAGGACAAAGGTGATCCCGAACGCTGTGTGGCGCAGCATGCAGGACCACTCAGAGGGCGCTCCAATGAAAGTTAATGAACATAAGAAACATAAAGTCAGAGAGAAGAGCAGCAAGAAGCTCAGCTCAGAGTTGTTGGCCCTGACAATCGGGGAAGTCCTGTGACCATAAAACACAGCCGCTGTTATAATGGCAAGACAGGCACCACCAACTGAGAATGCAGCCAGGATGATTCCTAGGACCTCGCTGAAGGACAGAAACTCTACAGGCTTGGGAAGACACATGTTTCTCTCTGCATTAGGCCAGAACTCCTCGAGGCATGGGAAACAATCAGGGGAATCTGAGGAAAAATTAAACAAAGAGATCTTTTAGCAGTCATGTATTAGTTTTTATAGATGTGTTTTCTGAAAAAACGTACCTGTAGAATTGCTAATCTCTCCCTCAGGACATGGTAAACAATCATAACAGCAGATGGGTTTTCCTTTCTGCAGCACTTTACGAGTTCCTGGAGGACAGCTGTCAGAGCACACTGACACAGGTACCTGGCACATAGAAATAAACAAAATATCACATATGCAGATGTGCTGCAAAGCTCTGAGGTTAAAAGACAAGTTGGTAAAAAAAAAAAAAAAACCCAACTAACATTTAAAGTAGAGGGAATGCTTCTCTTGCAACCCTCCCATCATAGTCTAAAATCAGATTCTTGAATAAGTGCTTCATAGTTTCTCAGTTTGATCACAGTTCACAAGCAGCCACTGCCATGATTGACAGCTGGGTTAGACTCCACTCAGCTCTGATTGGTCGTTTTCTTTCAGGTACGGTGAATTTTCACAAATGAAGCTCAGTTTAATCTCTGACCCACTCATCGTGTTTTTTTCAAAATTAGCTGATCATGGACGTGCACTTTTTAAGTTAAACCAAATAGATTTTTCGAAAATCTCCAACAATCAAGTAAAAAAAAATGTTCTCTTGCTATCCCTGTACTGCAACTCAACAAGAGAACATTTTTGGATTAGATGAAGGGGTTGTTTATTGCCAAAATGTTACATTTCTGCTTTTGGGCTCCTTACTTGTGTGCTGCCCCCCACCCAGGTCAGGTTCCTGTTGATGTGGAACTCCTGGCCCACAGGCAGTGATGCATCATAGTGTCCAACTGTCACCATCTTGATGTTTCCACTCTCAGTTTTTTGCCAGTTCACCAGCTCATAAGTGGCCACAGGATCCCCATTGGCATCAAATGACACATCATAACCATTTTGGGAAAAATGTACTTTCTTTAACTGCATAAGAGCCTGTGAGGACAAAATAATGCAAGAAAAAAAAAATTCTTAAAAAAAGAACATTTCAGAAAATATTTGAACAGTGTGCTGCAGTTTTACAATACAGCCACATCCAACCTCTTCAGGCTCTGTCCTGGTGAATTTGTCACAGTTCGTTGTAGAATTTGCTTCCTGACACACTGCATTATGGATGGCATGTGCTATTGCATAAACAGCCTTGTATACCATGTTAGTGATCCGGAGCTGAGAGATGTCGGTGTACGGAGTCTGGAGCGTCTGTATGTCTTCACTTCCATCACACACACTCTCATCTGTGGCTGCACCTAAAACACACAGAGTCAGAGCAAGGGGATTTTATTTCAATCATAAAAATTAGAAGCAATTGCAGAAAAACATATCTATATTGCACTAATGTTGCTGGAAAATATCGGTTTTATTTAAACATTCCCATGTAGAAAAAAAAACTGTGTTAGAACTTTCTTTCTTTATTTTTAAATAGTTGCTGTTTCTATTTGTTTCAGCCCTATTTTAAACCTACATTCACAGGTTGAAAGGTTGGTAGTTGATCCCTGACACTGGCAATTTAGCTGCTGAAAATCTTGAGTGCTGAATACTGAATTGTAGGGTTGCTTAACACCAGAAAAGTGCTTTATAGACATAATTAAGTTTCTATTTTAATCTATTTACTTGGCCATGTATCTATACACAAACAAGGAATTTGACTGTAGTGTCATGTCTATTTCTGTGAATAACATCAGACTGACAATATATGCATTTTTAGAAAATGTTTATATTTGAACTATAAAAATATATATATATATAACACACTGCCAGTCTTTATCACTCAGATACACAGAGAAAAACAACAAAACTCAAACACAGGACCCAAACGTAGGTTTCAACTTTCTCACTTTTTCTCAGCCTGCAGTTGAATGCATCCTCCCAGAACTCAGTGAGCAGTGGAGAGGCAGACACTTTAGAGGGAGAGAGGTCCATCAAGAAGTCTCTCAGACCTGGGATGACTGATTGCTCAATGCCAAATCCAATAGCTCCAGCACAGAAGCTGAACCTCAGCATGTCTGGATCTGTTACCCAGGCCTCACTGCCTATCCACTGGTGAGGTGGAAAAGGCTCAAGAGAAAGCTCCTCCAGCAAAATCCTCATGTCTGTATTAGCTGTAAATGCCACAACGACCATAGCTGTCGACCTGGAGATAAGTTATAGTTCATTATATTATATCAGTAAACCATAAAATTAAGATAATAATAACTAAACATACATGTGAGAGAAAGCATAGAGAACTTTAGTTTAGAATTTGGCCTCACTGACAAGAATGTCAGTAACAAGTATGAGAAATTCACTTGATGCAGCCTAAAAGATACATTTCTAATGTGTCACTGAGAAAATGAAATCTTCAATCTTAAATGTTACGGTTCTTAACCTGCGGATAACATCAGCTACTCTCTGGATCCTGCTGCGTGGGTTGGTCCGATGAAAAGCTTCAGAGTATTCCAAACAGATCCCCTCTCTGCGAGCTGCAGCCAGGAAAGACGCCATGCCATTATTACCATAATCCGAATCCGACCGGACAGCACCTATCCAAGTCCAGCCAAAGTGTTTGACCAGCTTGGCCAGCGCGTCAGCCTGAAAGTGGTCACTTGGGACTGTTCTAAAGAAATTTGGGTACTGCTGCTTATCAGACAGGCATGCACACGTGGCAAAGTGGCTCACCTAAAGAAAGACAAACAGTGTAATTGTTGAACGGGAGAAAACAATGAGCTAAAGTTTACAGCAAATACGCAGTTCGCCATAAATTCAAAGCATTTACCTGAGGGATGTTAAAGGGCCCGATGATGCGCGATATGCTGATGGATGGTGTGGACCCAGAGTCACCAACAACTGCCATCACCGTACCAGACTGTGAGCAGTTGTCTCCGGTGTAAAACACCGGGTCCAGGCCGCTTGAAAGCTGGAATGCCACATGCACCGCCACGGGCACCGAGGCGCACGAGTCGTATATCTGATAACCGAGTCTGATGCCCGGCAGCAGCTCCGAGCTGTTGTTAATCTCCTCGATGGCGAAGATCATTGCGCGTGAGAAGCGCAGTACACGGGGTTGAATGCTGCACAAAGTGGCCACAATTTTCACTGAAATACATAGCCTATTGGAGAACTGTAATTCACATTTACTGTCAATATCTTATAAATGCACTGCATCTGTGAACCAAATTGTCAGAACATCATTTAAATTAAGAACATTTCCATCCTCACACAGTCTAAAATCCTCTTATCCCACACTTCTCCCTCTTACTAACCTTCCTTTGCACCTTAGTGGCTCAGGCATGTAGGTGTAGTTATGCTTCACTGTGTGCATGTTGGTATGTAAAGGAAAAGCACCAGCAATAACATAGTCACCATCCTCTGAGAATGCAGGTAGACGAGTGGAACCCTGAAGCTTGCATTTCACAGATGAAGCCTCAGAGCTGACCCCAGCACCAGAAACATTCAAGGCAAGAGCTGAGTTCAGATCACAC
Source organism: Serranus cabrilla (assembly GCA_903364295.1). NCBI lineage: Eukaryota > Metazoa > Chordata > Actinopteri > Perciformes > Serranidae > Serranus > Serranus cabrilla. The sequence goes on along the minus strand of CAFUXE010000180.1, from coordinate 33,584 downwards.
AGACCCAGAGACAGAATCAGGCCAATAGAGAGAGCAGTGATCTCCATCCCTCAACTGTCTGTGTGGGAATACTGCATGTGTGTTATCACTGGTCTATATAGATTTTTCAGACAAACCATCCCTCCTTCTACTGTACGTCAGCTCACTGTACACCAAAGAGAATTATTCCTATGGGCCATACAATATTATCTGCTGTCAGTGCCCTTGTGCCTTTTCTCCTCTTGCAAACATATCAATGTGAACACCAGATGGTTTCCTAATTTTATCCAACTATTATACCCTGTTTTTTTCTTTTTAGCTGGAATTGCAGTTATGTGTAATAAATGCACCTTTAATAACTTAAGAACCGAGAACAGAACCTCTTTCTATATATTGATCTGATTTCTTTACTCATTTAGCTCATCATGAAATAATATTTGTAGAATAAGTTCATAACATATTAAAACAACAGTCACAAAATGGCATTAGATTTCATAAAACATTTTCTAAATCATCAAAAAAAAGATCATCTACATTTGCTATCAAAACTGTTTGGAAAACCACCTCAACGCTGAAGAAATTCTGTTTTAAAGTTTTCCAAACCTCATATATCTCAGCATTGATTTTTGCTCATCACATTTTTTTTGGTGTTCTTCTCTGGTCTGAACAGTATGATGAAACACTTTGGAGCAAATATACACAATATTAGTCCGAAACTGGAGGCCAAAATAGCAAATATCTCCACAGCCACAGTGAATTTCCCAGGAGAGCTGACATATGCAGGGATAAAGGTGATCCAGACTGCACAGAATATCAGCATGCTGAAGGTGATCAGCTTGGCTTCATTAAAATTATCAGGCAGTTTCCGAGCCAGGACAGCTAACACAAAGCAAAAGACAGCCAGCAGGCCGATGTACCCGAGCACAGCCCAGAACCCAACAGCTGAGCCTAATGCACACTCCAGGATGATTCTCTCCTTGTAGTTTGTTAGGTTTTTCACTGGAAACGGATGATTGACAACCAACCAAATAGTACATATTATAACCTGAATTAATGTAAAACAAACTACAGTCATTCTTTGCTGTGGAGGACCAAACCATTTCATCACATTACTTCCTGGGAGTGTAGCTCTGAAGGCCATTAACACGACTATTGTTTTTCCCAGAACACAAGACATACAGAGGACAAAGGTGATCCCGAACGCTGTGTGGCGCAGCATGCAGGACCACTCAGAGGGCGCTCCAATGAAAGTTAATGAACATAAGAAACATAAAGTCAGAGAGAAGAGCAGCAGGAAGCTCAGCTCAGAGTTGTTGGCCCTGACAATCGGGGAAGTCCTGTGACAATAAAACACAGCCGCTGTTATAATGGCAAGACAGGCACCACCAACTGAGAATGCAGCCAGGATGATTCCTAGGACCTCGCTGAAGGACAGAAACTCTACAGGCTTGGGGAGACACATGTCCCTCTCTGCATTAGGCCAGAACTCCTCGAGGCATGGGAGACAATCAGGGGAATCTGAGGAAAAATTAAACAAAGAGATCTTTTAGCAGTCATGTATTAGTTTTCATAGATGTGTTTTCAGAAAAAACGTACCTGTATCATTGCTAATCTCTCCCTCAGGACATGGTAAACAATCATAACAGCAGATGGGTTTTCCTTTCTGCAGCACTTTACGAGTTCCTGGAGGACAGCTGTCAGAGCACACTGACACAGGTACCTGGCACATAGAAATAAACAAAATATCACATATGCAGATGTGCTGCAAAGCTCTGAGGTTAAAAGACAAGTTGGTAAAAAAAAAAAAAGAAACCAACTAACATTTAAAGTAGAGGGAATGCTTCTCTTGCAACCCTCCCCATATAGTTCAAAATCAGATTCTTGAATAAGTGCTTCATAGTTTCTCAGTTTGATCACAGGTCACAAGCAGCCACTGCCATGATTGACAGCTGGGTTAGACTCCACTCGGCTCTGAGTGGACGTTTTCTTTCAGGTACGGTGAATTTTCACAAATGAAGCTCAGTTTAATCTCTGACCCACTCATCGTGTTTTTTCAAAATTAGCTGATCATGGACGTGCACTTTTTAAGTTAAACCAAATAGATTTTTCGAAAATCTCCAACAATCAAGTAAAAAAAAATGTTCTCTTGCTATCCCTGTACTGCAACTCAACAAGAGAACATTTTTGGATTAGATGAAGGGGTTGTTTATTGCCAAAATGTTACATTTCTGCTTTTGGGCTCCTTACTTGTGTGCTGCTCTCCACCCAGGTCAGGTTCCTGTTGATGTGGAACTCCTGGCCCACAGGCAGTGATGCATCATAGTGTCCAACTGTCACCATCTTGATGTTTCCACTCTCAGTTTTTTGCCAGTTCACCAGCTCATATGTGGCCACAGGATCCCCATTGGCATCAAATGACACATTGTAACCATTTTGTGAAAAACTTACTTTCTTTAACTGCATAAGAACCTGTGAGGATGAAATAATGCAAGAAAAAAAATAATTCTTAAAAATAGAACATTTCAGAAGAAATTTGGACAGTGTGCTGCAGTTTTACAATACAGCCACACCCAACCTCTTCAGGCTCTGTCCTGGTGAATTTGTCACAGTGAGTGGTCGAGTTTCTTTCCTGACACACTGCATTATGGATGGCGTGTGCTATGGCATAAACAGCCTTGTATACCATGTTAGTGATCCGGAGCTGAGAGGTGTCCGTGTACGGAGTCTGGAGCGTCTGTATGTCTTCACTTCCATCACACACATTCTCATCTGTGGCTGCACCTAAAACACACAGAGACTGAGCAAGGGGATTTTATTTTAATCATAAAAATTTGAAGCAATTGCAGAAAAACATATCTATATTGCACTAATGTTGCTGGAAAATATCGGTTTTATTTAAACATTCCCATGTCCAAAAAAAAACTGTTAGAACTTTCTTTCTTTATTTTTAGATAGTTGCTGTTTCTATTTCTTTCAGCCCTATTTTTAAACTACATTCACAGGTTAAAAGATTGGTAGTTGATCCCTGACACTGGCAATTTAGCTGCTGAAAATCTTCAGTGCTAAATGCTGGTTTGTAGGGTTGCTTAACACCAGAAAAATGCTTTATAGACATAATTAAGTTTCTATTTTAATCTATTTACTTGGCCATGTATCTATACACAAACAAGGAATTTGACTGTGGTGTCATGTCTATTTCTGTGAATAACATCAGACTGACAATATACGCATTTTTAGAAAATGTTTATATTTGAACTATAAAAAAATATATATATATAACACACTGCCAGTCTTTATCACTCAGATACACAGAGAAAAACAACAAAACTCAAACACAAGAACCCAAACGTAGGTTTCAACTTTCTCACTTTTTCTCAGCCTGCAGTTGAATGCATCCTCCCAGAACTCAGTGAGCAGTGGAGAGGCAGACACTTTAGAGGGAGAGAGGTCCAGCAAGAAGTCTCTCAGACCTGGGATGACTGATTGCTCAATGCCAAATCCAATAGCTCCAGCACAGAAGCTGAACCTCAGCATGTCTGGATCTGTGACCCAGGCCTCACTGCCTATCCACTGGTGAGGTGGAAAAGGCTCAAGAGAAAGCTCCTCCAGCAAAATCTTCATGTCTGTATTAGCTGTAAATGCCACAACAACCACAGCTGTCGACCTGGAAAGACATTGTTCATTTTATCAGAACAAACATAACATTAAGATAGTAAAAACAAACATACATGTGAGAGATAATAATAAAAATAATATCCTCAATCGTAAATGTTAATACAGTTTGTGGTTCTTTGTGCACATTAGTGTCTGCACAAGAAACAAAATCTCCATCAGTGATATAGAAACCTGCGGATAACATCAGCTACTCTCTGGATCCTGCTGCGTGGGTTGGTCCGATGGAAAGCTTCAGAGTATTCCACACAGATCCCCTCTCTGCGAGCTGCAGCCAGGAAAGACGCCATGCCATTATTACCATAATCCGAATCTGACCGGACAGCACCTATCCAAGTCCAGCCAAAGTGTTTGACCAGCTTGGCCAGCGCGTCAGCCTGAAACTGGTCACTTGGGATTGTTCTGAAGAAACTCGGGTACTGCTGCTTATCAGACAGGCATGCACACGTGGCAAAGTGGCTCACCTAAAGAAAGACAGCACAGCAAATATTGAACGGGACAAAAAAAATACATTAAACATGCAGTTTTCCATAAATTAAAAACATTTACTTGAGGGATGTTAAAAGGCCCGATGATGCGCGACATGCTGATGGATGGTGTGGATCCAGACTCACCAACAACTGCCATCACCGTACCAGACTGTGAGCAGTTGTCGCCGGTGTAAAACACCGGGTCCAGGTCACTTGAAAGCTGGAATGCCACATGCACCGCCACGGGCACCGAGGCGCACGAGTCGTAGATCTGATAACCGAGTCTGATGCCCGGCAGCAGCTCCGAGCTGTTGTTAATCTCCTCGATGGCGAAGATCATTGCGCGTGAGAAGCGCAGTTCACGGGGCTTAATTCTGCACACAGAAAGTAATACCAACTCAATAAGCAGAGATCGCAATCTTAACAGGAATACATAGGAGAACTGCAATTCACATTCACTGTCGACGTATAAATGAACTATATTTGTGAACCAAATTGTCAGAACATCATTTAAATTAAGAACATATCCATCCTCACAGTCTAAAATCCTCTTTCCCCACACTTCTCCCTCTTACTAACCTTCCTTTGCACCTTAGTGGCTCAGGCATGTAGGTGTAGTTATGCTTCACTGTGTGCATGTTGGTATGTAAAGAAAAAGCACCAGCAATAACATAGTCACCATCCTCTGAGAATGCAGGTAGACGAATGGAACCCTGAAGCTTACATTTCACAGATGAAGCCTCAGAGCTGACCCCAGCACCAGAAACATTCAAGGCAAGAGCTGAGTTCAGCTCACACAGACCCAGAGACAGAATCATGACAATAGAGAGAGCAGTGATCTCCATCCCTCAACTGTCTGTGTGGGAATACTGCATGTGTGTTATCACTGGTCTATATAGATTTTTCAGACAAACCATCCCTCCTTCTACTGTATGTCAGCTTCTTTTGAGCTCATATTGTAGTGAAGTCTAACAAATGTACTCTTACTAGATTGTGTGATTCAGTCCCATCTTACATACTATGAATAGAAACATTTTCGAAAAAAGCAATGATTTCATGAATGCTTCCACACAGAGCTCCATGCATTTATTTAGTGAATTCATACCATAGACATTTACTGGATTTTATGTGAAATATTGTGTCAATATTTCAAACAACTATGTGAAGACTGTGCACATTAAAATGCTTATAATGTATCATCCCATCTAAAAGGGAAAGTTCATCAACTTTTATGTTGCTGTCGAGATCAACACATTTTGTATGGAAACAGAACTCTTTTTAAACTTTTTCCAAACCTCACATATCTCATCATTGATTTTTGTTCATTAAATGTTTCTTAGTGTTCTTCTCTGGTCTAAAAAGTATGATGAAACACTTTGGAGCAAATATACACAATATTAGTCCAAAACTAGAGGCCAAAATAGCAAATATCTCCACAGCCACAGTGAACTTCCCAGGAGAGCTGACATATGCAGGGATAAAGGTGATCCAGACTGCACAGAATATCAGCATGCTGAAGGTGATCAGCTTGGCTTCATTAAAATTATCAGGTAGTTTCCGAGCCAGGACAGCTAACACAAAGCAAAAGACAGCCAGCAGGCCGATGTACCCGAGCACAGCCCAGAACCCAACAGCTGAGCCTAATGCACACTCCAGGATGATTCTCTCCTTGTAGGTTGTAAGGTTTTTCACTGGAAACGGAGGATTGACAACCAACCAAATAGTACATATTATAACCTGAATTAATGTAAAACAAACTACAGTCATTCTTTGCTGTGGAGGACCAAACCATTTCATCACATTACTTCCTGGGAGTGTAGCTCTGAAGGCCATTAACACGACTATTGTTTTTCCCAGAACACAAGACATACAGAGGACAAAGGTGATCCCGAACGCTGTGTGGCGCAGCATGCAGGACCACTCAGAGGGCGCTCCAATGAAAGTTAATGAACATAAGAAACATAAAGTCAGAGAGAAGAGCAGCAGGAAGCTCAGCTCAGAGTTGTTGGCCCTGACAATCGGGGATGTCCTGTGACGATAAAACACAGCCGCTGTTATAATGGCAAGACAGGCACCACCAACTGAGAATGCAGCCAGGATGATTCCTAGGACCTCGCTGAAGGACAGAAACTCTACAGGCTTGGGGAGACACATGTCCCTCTCTGCATTAGGCCAGAACTCCTTGAGGCATGGGAAACAATCAGGGGAATCTGAAAAATTAAGCAAAGGGACCTTTTAGGACACATACTGTAAACCACTTTATCAGTTGTGCAGTCGATATGCATTTGGGGAAAATAAAATTACCTGTAGCATTGCTAATCTCTTCTTCAGAACATGGTAAACAATCATAACAGCAGATGGGTTTTCCTTTCTGCAGCACTTTACGAGTTCCTGGAGGACAGCTGTCAGAGCACACTGACACAGGTACCTGGTACATAGAAATAAACAATATATCACATATTCAGATGTACTATAAAGCTCTGAGGTTAAAAGCTAAAGTTGGTAAAACAATGCAAGACAGTAAAGTTGAGTGGAGCTTCTTCTACAGTCCTCCCCCTCCCCACATAATCAACAAACAGAATCTTGGATAAGTTCTTCCTAGTTTGACCGCAGAACACAAGCAGCCATTGCCTTGATTGACAGCTGCGTTAGAGTCCACTCTGCTCTGATTATTATTTTTCTTTCAGGCGAGGTGGATTCCTACAAATGAAGCTCAGTGTAAACTTTCACCCACTCATCATTTTTCTATAAAATTAGCTGGTCGTGAGATTACACTCTTTAAATTAAACCAAACAGATTTTGCCAAAATCTTCAACAATCAAGTTAAAACAAATGTTTTTCTATCCCTGTACTGCAACTCAGCAAGAGAATACTTTTGAATAAGATGAAGGGGTTGTTTTATGCCAAAATTCTGTCACTATGGAATTCATTTTTTACAGTGTGTATAGGCAGGAGGAACAGGGACCAAAACACTTCATACAATGTAAGAATATCAAATTTGAAACTTAAATGTAACACTAGTGCTTTGGGCTCCTTACTTGTGTGCTGCCCTCCACCCAGGTCAGGTTCCTGTTGATGTGAAACTCCTGGCCCACCGGCAGTGATGCATCATAGCGTCCAACTGTGACCATCTCGATGTTGCCACTCTCAGTTTTTTGCCAGTTCACCAGCTCATAAGTGGCCACAGGATCCCCATTGGCATCAAATGACACATCGTAACCATTTTGCGAAAGATGTACTTTCTTTAACTGCATAAGAACCTGCAAGGATGAGAGTAACAATAGTCTAATCATGATATCACGAGGGCCTGTGCCAGAAGCTGTGTTGCTTGGTCACTTAAATCACATGAATGAATTGAGGTCAGGTGGTCATCAATCATGACACCCAAGTTCCATGCAGAACTTGTAGGCACAAGTTGCGTAGATCCGAGCTGAATATAAATAGGCTGATACAAAGCCGGACAAGACGGGATGCCAAGAAGCTCAGTCTTAGAGAGGTTTAGGCTGGTGTTTCCGGGTTTCGGTCAAGGCTACTACCTGAATGTTTGATAAATTAGCCTGTGCTTGGATGAGTTATGTCTTATTTGGAGCTGATTGGTAGTTCTATAAACCAAAAGTGAAGGAAAAGGGAGGCTTTTTGGAGTGTGTAAAGGTTCTCAGGGTTACATCGCCTGCGACAGATTCTGTGTTTTCAGTAGCCCTACAGGGATTTTATTTTGTAGCACGTGGTGCATGTGACAGCAGTAGATAAAGTATTTACAAATCAGTGTCCTTGCTCGGTGGACTTGGACAGGTAGTCTTGCAGGTCTTTACCTAATTTGGTCTTGACACAATGAGGGCTAACACAGAACGACTGATGCTACAGTGAAGCTGTGTATTTGAATACCAGGAAGGACCACTACTGAATTGGGCCCTGTTTGGTTGTCAAGACATGATGTCTAATATGGAAGCAGATGGTCTATTATAACTCACAGAGTGTTCTAATTTTAAAATCAGTGCTTGTTTTGCAGATACAAATGTGGGCGTTTATTTTGAAGGCCTGGCTCCTCCTCACTTTGCTGGTTGCTATGGTGTTCAGGGCAGCATTAGAAAGTAGAGGGGGAAAGGGCACACAATATCTAACAGTTGAGTCCTAACAACAAAATATTAGTATCATCACAAAGAAAAGTCGTTGCTGAATGCATTGATGCAGGTTTCATGTCAGTACTAAAAGAAATGTCTGGTTCCAGTCATCATTAGTCTCTATAGGACATTTTGTCGGAATTGCTGTCACATTCAGATAGATTCCAGAGCAGGATGTCTGCGACAATTGCCCTTAACTTATTTATAAAGAGTAAAAGTTGTGGGAACAAGCACAGGTTTTTCTCTCTCCACTCTAGCTATGATTTCATCCACTCTAGCTCTGAACATTCTGTCCAATACAAACCCGTTGTAAGCTCTGAAACACTCTGAAAAAATCATCAAATGTAAATGGCAATTTCATGAAAAACATTCAAGCAATCAAACTGCCAATTTGGCCCAATGTTACAGGTCTCGAAGTCTATTCAAACTTCTAATCTTTTTGCTCATTAAAATATAGCAAATTGGGACAGCTGCAATGTGTTGTGTTTCAGGGCTCTGCAATTCTATCACAGTTTTTTTTAGATTTTTATGAAAACGATGAGGCAAATCTCTGACAAAAAACGTAACACTTCATGATCACTGAACCAATGGTGCAAATTGGCACACAGAATAATAAGAAAGTATTTCCATATCATTAATTTGTACATCATAGCTATAAAAAGGACATTGGGGTATTGGTGCTGTTACCTATTTGTTTGTCACTGACCTCTTCAGGCTTTATCCTGGTGAATTTGTCACAGTTAGTTGTAGAATTTTCTTCCTGACACACTGCATTATGGATGGCATGTGCTATTGCATAAACAGCCTTGTATACCATGTTAGTGATCCGGAGCTGAGATGTGTCAGTGTACAGAGTCTGGAGCGTCTGTATGTCTTCACTTCCATCACACACACTCTCGTCTGTGGCTGCACCTAAAACACAGAGGAAGACAGAGGAAAGGGATTTTGTTTTCAACCCTAGAAATCCCAACACATTGCAGCAACATATAACTATAAAGCACTAATGTAGTTGTAAAACATACATTTCAATGTAAAGCATTCATGAAGCAAAAATTGTTTTGCAGAAATCTTAATTTATTTCTTAGATAGTTGGTGTTCCTGTTTAAACCAGCCCTATTTTTTAAATGTCATTCATTAACTGAAAGGTCTGATGGTCTAATGAGATCCCTGACCCTGGCAGCTTGGATGCTGAAAATCTTGAGCAAGATAATGAAGCCCAAAGACTATAAAAATGCTTTATAAATGCAATCCATTTTCGATTTAATTCAGTCTGTTTAATTGGCCTATCTGTACACATACAAGGAATTTGACTGTGGTGTCATGTCTATATCTGTGCATATAAACACACACTGGCAATATGTACATGTTAAAAACTTGTTATATTTAAACTATGTAATTTGCACATTGACTTGGCCTGTCTTAATGCGTTTAAAATACGTAACAGATCTAAAATCAGTCAATATCTTTCAGTATAGTAGTTTGATTACATGCAGACAAGTGTATATGCTGAAGTTGATACCCTTTGTCAGGACAATTTTCATTTATATGTAGCTTGGTGACCTGGAGACTGCCTCTATATTGTGTGCTTGTGTTCATGGCTTTAGTCTTGACATAAAAACACTGCAGCAAGGTTTGTACAAAACCTTCATCAAGACAGCACACTGCCTGAACATGACCTAAAACATCATAATTTCAAGTGAGATACACATGTATGCACCTCACCACCTCACATATCAGTTCAATTATAACAGATTTCCTATCCATGCTGAATCTGGGATTTGCTCTTAACACAGCTGCTGCTCCACTCAGATACACAGAGAAAAACAACAAAACTGAAACACAAGGACCCAAACGTAGGTTTCAACTTTCTCACTTTTTCTCAGCCTGCAGTTGAATGCATCCTCCCAGAACTCAGTGAGCAGTGGAGAGGCAGACACTTTAGAGGGAGAGAGGTCCAGCAAGAAGTCTCTCAGACCTGGGATGACTGATTGCTCAATGCCAAATCCAATAGCTCCAGCACAGAAGCTGAACCTCAGCATGTCTGGATCTGTTACCCAGGCCTCACTGCCTATCCACAGACGAGGTGAGAAAGGCTCAAGAGAAAGCTCCTCCAGCAGAATCCTCATGTCTGTATTAGCTGTAAAGGCCACGACAACCATAGCTGTTGACCTGGAGATAAGTTAGTTCATTATATTATATCAATAAAAGATAATTAAGATGACAATAACTAAACATACATGTGAGAGAAAGCATAGAGAACTTTAGTTTAGTATTTGGCCTCACTGACAAGAATGTCAGTAACAAGTATGAGAAATTCACTTGATGAAGACTAAAAGATACATTTCTAATGTGTCACTGAAAAAATGAAATCTTCAATCTTAAATGTTATGGTTCTTAACCTGCGGATAACATCAGCTACTCTCTGGATCCTGCTGCGTGGGTTGGTCCGATAAAAAGCTTCAGAGTATTCCACACAGATCCCCTCTCTGCGAGCTGCAGCCAGGAAAGACGCCATGCCATTATTACCATAATCCGTATCCGACCGGACAGCACCTATCCAAGTCCAGCCAAAGTGTTTGACCAGCTTGGCCAGCGCGTCAGCCTGAAACTGGTCACTTGGGACTGTTCTGAAGAAATTTGGGTACTGCTGCTTATCAGACAGGCATGCACACGTGGCAAAGTGGCTCACCTAAAGAAAAAACAAAAGTGTAATTGTTGAACGGGAGAAAACAATGAGCTAAAGTTTACATAACTAAAATTTTACATTACATTACATAAATTCAAAGCATTTACCTGAGGGATGTTAAAGGGCCCGATGATGCGCGATATGCTGATGGATGGTGAGGACCCAGAGTCACCAACAACTGCCATCACCGTGCCAGGTTGTGAGCAGTTGTCTCCGGTGTAAAACACCGGGTCCAGGCCGTTTGAAAGCTGGAATGCCACATGCACCGCCACGGGCACCGAGGCGCACGAGTCGTAGATCTGATAACCGAGTCTGATGCCCGGCAGCAGCTCTGAGCTGTTGTTAATCTCCTCGATGGCGAAGATCATTGTGCGTGAGAAGCGCAGTACACGGGGGTGAATGCTGCACAAAGGGGCTCATATCAAGCGAAGGCCACAATTTTCACTGAAATACATAGCCTATAGGAGAACTGTAATTCACATTCACTGTCAATATCTTATAAATGCACTTCATCTGTGAACCAAATTGTCAGAACATCATTTAAATATAGAACATTTCCATCCTCACACAGTCTGAAAATCATCTTTTCCCTCACTTCTCCCTCTTACTAACCTCCCTGTGCACCTTAGTGGCTCAGGCATGTAGGTGTAGTTATGCTTCACTGTGTGCATGTTGGTATGTAAAGAAAAAGCACCAGCAATAACATAGTCACCATCCTCTGAGTATGCAGGTAGACGAATTGAACCCTGAAGCTTGCATTTCACAGATGAAGCCTCAGAGCTGACCCCAGCACCAGAAATATTCAAGGCAAGAGCTGAGTTCAGCTCACACAGACCCAGAGACAGAATCAGGCCAATAGAGAGAGCAGTGATCTCCATCCCTCAACTGTCTGTGTGGGAATACTGCATGTGTGTTATCACTGGTCTATATAGATTTTTCAGACAAACCATCCCTCCTTCTACTGTACGTCAGCTTCTTTTGAGCTATTGTAGTGAAGTCTAACAAATGTACTCTTACTAGATTGTGTGATTCAGTCCCATCTTAGAAACTGTGAATACAGAAACATTTTTGGAAAAGCAATGATTTCATGAATGCTTCCATACAGAGCTCCATGCATTTATTTAGTGAATTCATACCATAGACATTTACTGGATTTTATATCCTAAGCTCATTACAAAAGAATATTTGTAATATGAATAGATAACATTTTAAACGTACATTCACAAACTGGCATTAAATTCACAAAATGTGTTATTTAAAATATTTTATGTGAAATATTGTGTCAATATTTCAATCAACTATGTGAAGACTGTGCACAATAAAATGCTTATACTGTATCATCCCATCTAAAAGAGAAAGTTTGTCAACTTTTATGTTGCTGTCCAATCAGTGTTGATGGTAAATGTAGTTCACTAAAGCAATACATTCCTCAGTGTCCAGGTCATGTTATGTTTAAGGTGTGTGTTCAGATGTTCAGATGTAGTTGTTCAGCTCATGTAGGAGAGTCCCCCTGCTGGTACTGTAGCGCAAGTGACGGCACTCGGGCTGCGGGCAGAAAAGGCGTGTGCTCCGGTGAGACGGTAGAGGGAGAGTTTAGCAGTTAATTAAGGTCACTGCAAGTGGTCTGTGCGTGGATGTAAAGTGAGTATGTCTTTACATGTTGTTGATGTACTGTATGTAGATTATCGCCTTTGTTCAGCAGGGTAGTTTAGCCCTTTCTATGTGTAAGTTAGCCGTAGCATTTAGCTCACACGCCTTTGACCGAGTGTACGTCATGTCACGTGTTTTGTTATTGTTGTCGCTCCGACTTGTTAGTGTAATATTTATAGAGAGTGTTATGTGAATGTTACTGTGTGATGTTGTTTATATGTGTGTTCTTCCTGTCAGATGAAGTGTGTTTCAGGGCTGTTATAGTGGGAATAGGAGACAGATGGAGATGTAATCATTTCTCTACTCCTTTATTAGTTTATTCAAGATTAAGAGTTTTATTCTGATCTCATTTGTATTTGTTATTGTTCTTTGATAGAGAAAACCACATGACCTCATTGCTGCAAGAATAGCAATAAACCACCTGAAATACCCAACACCGGCCTCTTCATTGGACCCCCTGGAAGTTAATGGGCCTCAAGTGTGTGCCCTGGCCGGCACCCGGTGTGAACGTTGTGATAGCCCCTGAACTAACAGCAGCTACAGCCTGGTCTTAGCGTCAAAGAGAATGAGATCAACACATTTTGCAGCAGGGACACTCAGCTTATCTGTAAATGTGGCACACACTTAGGAATGTATTATTTCAATCAACTCATTAACCACCAAAACTGTTTTGAAATCCAAATCCATCCCGACTAATTTCTCATTCAACTTTTTTCCAAACCTCACATATCTCAGGATTGATTTTTGTTCATTAAATGTTTCTTGGTGTTCTTCTCTGGTCTAAAAAGTATGATGAAACACTTTGGAGCAAATATACACAATATTAGTCCAAAACTGGAGGCCAAAATAGCAAATATCTCCACAGCCACAGTGAATTTCCCAGGAGAGCTGACATATGCAGGGATAAAGGTGATCCAGACTGCACAGAATATCAGCATGCTGAAGGTGATCAGCTTGGCTTCATTAAAATTATCAGGCAGTTTCCGAGCCAGGACAGCTAACACAAAGCAAAAGACAGCCAGCAGGCCGATGTACCCGAGCACAGCCCAGAACCCAACAGCTGAGCCTAATGCACACTCCAGGATGATTCTCTCCTTGTAGGTTGTTAGGTTTTTCATTGGAAAGGGGGGACTAAGAACCAACCAAATAATGCATATTATGACTTGAATGAACGTGAAAGACACTACAGTCATTCTTTGCTGTGGAGGACCAAACCATTTCATCACATTACTTCCTGGGAGTGTAGCTCTGAAGGCCATTAACACGACTATTGTTTTTCCCAGAACACAAGACATACAGAGGACAAAGGTGATCCCGAACGCTGTGTGGCGCAGCATGCAGGACCACTCAGAGGGCGCTCCAATGAAAGTTAATGAACATAAGAAACATAAAGTCAGAGAGAAGAGCAGCAGGAAGCTCAGCTCAGAGTTGTTGGCCCTGACAATCGGGGAAGTCCTGTGACGATAAAACACAGCCGCTGTTATAATGGCAAGACAGGCACCACCAACTGAGAATGCAGCCAGGATGATTCCTAGGACCTCGCTGAAGGACAGAAACTCTACAGGCTTGGGGAGACACATGTCCCTCTCTGCATTCGGCCAGAACTCCTTGAGGCATGCGAGACAATCAGGGGAATCTGAAAAATTAAGCAAAGAGACCTTTTAGGACACATATTGTAAACAACTGTTTATGTTGTAAAGTTAATATGCATTTGGAGAAATACCTGTAGCATTGCTAATCTCTCCCTCAGGACATGGTAAACAATCATAACAGCAGATGGGTTTTCCTTTCTGCAGCATTTTACGAGTTCCTGGAGGACAGCTCACAGAGCACACTGACACAGGTACCTGCCACATAGAAATGAACAAAATATCACACATTCAGATGTGTTACACTGCTCTGAAGTTTAAAGCTAAAGTTGGTAAAAATAACAGAATTTAAAATAGTGTGAAGCTTCGTTTGCAGCTCTCTCCTCCCCACATAAACAACAAACAATCTTGGACAAGTGCTTCTAGTTTGTGAAAGGATAGGGAAGTTAGCTTATTATAAGAAATTGTTAATTAATGTAGCTGTGACTATTACATATATGTCATCATATAACTGAAGAGAGAGGGGCTTTTTAAGGCAACATTCCTTTGTCAAGTTTCAAGTCATAAAGTCAATATTTTACATTGTAAATCTTCTGTGAGCTGGCTAGATCTAGATAGGGGTGCAAAGCTATTCCAGGACCAACACACATCTGCACAAACATCATTCATTTTGTAATGGAACTTTAACATGACCTAACCATGTAAGACTGTCATATTTTGAAACTTAAATATGTTAAATTTCTGCTTTTAGGATCCTTACTTGTGCACTGCCCTCCACCCAGGTCAGGTTCCTGTTGATGTGGAACTCCTGGCCCACCGGCAGTGATGCATCGTAGTGTCCAACTGTCACCAACTCGATGTTTCCACTCTCAGTTTTTTGCCAGTTCACCAGCTCGTATGTGGCCACAGGATCCCCGTTGGCATCAAATGACACATCGTAACCATTCTGAGAAAAATGTACTTTCTTTAATTGCGTGAGAACCTGTGAGATGAAGTAAATAATAAATTATATTTAAATCATTAACATTTCAATTCCATGAATATGTACTTTATGGCTTTAAAAAGAACATTGATGTGTTCACCAAGTTGTTTCAACTGACCTCTTCAGGCTCTGTCCTGGTGAATTTGTCACAGTGAGTGGTAGAGTTTCTTTCCTGACACACTGCATTATGGATGGCGTGTGCTATGGCATAAACAGCCTTGTATACCATGTTAGTGATCCGGAGCTGAGATGTGTCAGTGTACGGGGTCTCTATCGTCTCAATGTCTTCTGTTCCAGCACACACACTCTCATTTGTGGCTTCGCCTAAAACACACACAGACTTAGGAAAGTGTTTTTTTCAACCCTAAAAATAACATTATGATTTTTTTCCTGTCTACATATATAATACATATTTAAAGATTTAATCTCTAATTAATGTACTCATTTAAAACACAAAAGATCGGAAATCACAGTATAATAGTTTACTTTGAAATACATGCAGACTTACATAAACACTGTAGATACTGTGACTGATATGTGCTGTAAGTATATTTTTTCTTCTCTATTTATCTTGGTGACCTGAAGACTGTCTCTATGTTGTGTGCTTGTTTTCATGGCGTTAGTATTGACATAAAACCACTGTAGCACCGTTAATACAAAGCCTCCCAGACAGCAGACTGCCAAAACCTGACCTGACCTTTCATATCAAGTGAGATTCACAGAGATGCACCTTATTGCCACCTCCTGGCTCAGTTCAATAACAACAGACTTCCTATTCATGCTAAATTTGAGAAATATTAAAGCAACTGCTGCTCCACTCAGACAGACAGAGAAAAACAACAAAACTGAAACACAAGGACCCAAACATAAGTTTCAACTTTCTCACTTTTTCTCAGCCTGCAGTTGAATGCATCCTCCCAGAACTCAGTGAGCAGTGGAGAGGCAGACACTTTAGAGGGAGAGAGGTCCAGCAAGAAGTCTCTCAGACCTGGGATGACTGATTGCTCAATGCCAAATCCAATAGCTCCAGCACAGAAGCTGAACCTCAGCATGTCTGGATCTGTTACCCAGGCCTCACTGCCTATCCACTGGCGAGGTGGAGAAGGCTCAAGAGAAAGCTCCTCCAGCAAAATCCTCATCTCTCCAGGGGATGTAAATGCTACAACAACCATAGCTGTCGATCTGGAGATAAAGTGCTGCATATTACACCAACACTATGTCATATCAAGATGCATTTCCAGTGCCGTTCGGATTAAAGAACAAAATACATTTGATATTGGAGTGGATTTGTGTGGTTTTGTGTGCAGAACAGTGAAAAAAAAGTCGCAACCTGCGGATAACGTCAGCTACTCTCTGGATCCTGCTGCGTGGGTTGGTCCGATAGAAAGCTTCAGAGTATTCCACACAGATCCCCTCTCTGCGAGCTGCAGCCAGGAAAGACGCCATGCCATTATTACCATAATCCGAATCCGACCGGACAGCACCTATCCAAGTCCAGCCAAAGTGTTTGACCAGCTTGGCCAGCGCGTCAGCCTGAAACTGGTCACTTGGGATTGTTCTGAAGAAACTAGGGTACTGCTGCTTATCGGACAGGCATGCACACGTGGCAAAATGGCTCACCTAAAGAAAAACAAACAGTGTAATTATTTAAAGGGAAAAACAATGAGCTCAAGTTTATAATCAGTTTGCCAGACATTCAAAACATTTACTTGAGGGATGTTGAAGGGCCCGATGATGCGCGATATGCTGATGGATGGCGTGGACCCAGACTCACCAACAACTGCCATCACCGTACCAGACTGTGAGCAGTCGTCTCCGGTGTAAAACACCGGGTCCAGGCCGCTTGAAAGCTGGAATGCCACATGCACCGCCACGGGCACCGAGGCGCACGAGTCGTAGATCTGATAACCGAGTCTGATGCCCGGCAGCAGCTCCGAGCTGTTGTTAATCTCCTCGATGGCGAAGATCATTGCGCGTGAGAAGCGCAGTTCACGGGAGACAACACTGTATACAGACACTCGCGTTTAAATTGATGAGGATTATTCACAGTTTTAATAAAACAATACATCGAAAAATGAATTGCAATTCATCAGTTAACTGTTATGGACAGTCAGTGATAGCTGAATTGCATCTGTGAAATACAGAGGGCTTAGATGACTGAAACTAAATATCAAAGAGGGTGATTAATAATGATTTTATTTGTATGGTAGTAAATATTTATGACTTGTTAAAGACATCCATATTGTTACCTAAATAATGCAAAGACAAATAATGCTTTGAAAAAAACGGATATTCTCTACTATTTGTATGATTATAATACCAAAAACAGAGAAAAATAAAAGTTTGGTTTTGAGGCTTTCATGAAAACACAAAAGCGTGGCAACACAATTGCACATGATGCAAATCAAAGCAATTTCTATTCCCTCACATTATGACATCCTGTTATCTCTCACCACTCCCTCTTACTGACCTCCCTGTGCATCTTAGTGACTCAGGCATGGTGGTGTAGATTTTCTCCACTACCTGCATGTAGTGGTGTATGGCGAAAACACCCCCAATAATATAGTCACCATCCTCTGAGAATGCAGGTTGACGAGTGGTGCCCTGAAGCTTACATTTCAAAGATGGAGCCTCAGAGCTGACCCCAGCACCAGCCCTTTGTTTCACTCCATCGTCCAAATTATTGATGGCGAGGGCTGAGTTCAGCTCACTCAGTGCCAGAGACAGAGTCAGGCCAATAAAGAGAGCAGTGATCTCCATCCCTTAACTGTTCGTATGTTATCATATTACTGAGTGCTTTCACTAGTTTATATAGATTTTCAGACAAAAGCTTCCCTCCTTCCACTGTACGTCACTTTACTGTACATCAGAGAGAGGATGCTCTAACCCAGCAGTCTCTGATGAACTCTTGACCAAGTTTTATTTATGGGTTACATTTTCAAATATAATATTCATGAAGAGGCCATGTCTCTTTTCTTTTCTTGTAAAGTTATCATTGTAAATATAACAGTTTCCTAATTTTGCAATTCCATTTGTCTTATTTAGTCTTAGCTCATATTGTTAATAGTGCTAACAAATGTTAAAATTTTATGGGCTGTTTGTGTAGTTTCATACCATAGTAAATAATCCGGTTATGGAAAGCAATGATTTGGTGTCAAGACAGAACTCATAAGTATGCAGTTTTGCTATGAATTTTGACTTAAATTCATATTTTCAGTCTATGATAAAATAATATTTGAAATGACACAATAATATATTAAAAGGACATTCACAAAATGCAATGAATATCAACAAACAAATTGAATGTAACATCATTTGTAAATATTTAAATCAACAAGGTGAAATTGAATGTGTACAGTACAACCTCTATAGTGAATGTTGTTGTCTCAACTTTTTCCAAACATCAGAAGTCTTTGAATTGATTTTTGCTCATCACATGTTTCTTGGTGTTCTTCTCTGGCTTAAACAGTATAATGAAACACTTTGGAGCAAATATACACAATATTAGTCCAAAACTGGAGGCCAAAATAGCAAATATCTCCACAGCCACAGTGAACTTCCCAGGAGAGCTGACATATGCAGGGATAAAGGTGATCCAGACTGCACAGAATATCAGCATGCTGAAGGTGATCAGCTTGGCTTCATTAAAATTATCAGGTAGTTTCCGAGCCAGGACAGCTAACACAAAGCAAAAGACAGCCAGCAGGCCGATGTACCCGAGCACAGCCCAGAACCCAACAGCTGAGCCTAATGCACACTCCAGGATGACTCTCTCCTTGTAGGTTGTTAGGTTTTTCACTGGAAACGGAGGATTAACAACCAACCAAATAGTACAAATTAAAACTTGAATGAACGTGAAAGACACTACAGTCATTCTTTGCTGTGGAGGACCAAACCATTTCATCACATTACTTCCTGGGAGTGTAGCTCTGAAGGCCATTAACACGACTATTGTTTTTCCCAGAACACAAGACATACAGAGGACAAAGGTGATCCCGAACGCTGTGTGTCGCAGCATGCAGGACCACTCAGAGGGCGCTCCAATGAAAGTTAATGAACATAAGAAACATAAAGTCAGAGAGAAGAGCAGCAGGAAGCTCAGCTCAGAGTTGTTGGCCCTGACAATCGGGGAAGTCCTGTGACGATAAAACACAGCCGCTGTTATAATGGCAAGACAGGCACCACCAACTGAGAATGCAGCCAGGATGATTCCCAGGACCTCGCTGAAGGACAGAAACTCTACAGGCTTGGGGAGACACATGTCCCTCTCTGCATTAGGCCAGAACTCCTTGGGGCATGGGAAACAATCAGGGGAATCTGAAAAAAGTGAAGCAAAAAGTTTTTTTTGGCAGTTATACTGTGTTTGACTTAGTACAGTAGATCTGAATTAGGAGAACAAAATATACCTGTAGCATTGCTAATCTCTCCCTCAGGACATGGTAAACAATCATAACAGCAGATGGGTTTTCCTTTCTGCAGCACTTTACGAGTTCCTGGAGGACAGCTGTCAGAGCACACTGACATAGGTACCTGGCATATAGAAACAAACAAATGTACACATTCTGAGGATTAAAAGGACATAATCACATTTTTAATATTCGTAACTGCCTATTGTTGTATTTTAAGTGATTGTCCTAAAAACTGATCTCTAACCCTAACCCTAACCCTAACTGTCAATATGGACAGGGGGAAATTTTACAAGAACCAAAAAACATTTTAATGTCCACATATAGTATCCTTTAGGATCACTAAATAGTGCTCTTGGGTTCCTTACTTGTGTGCTGCCCTCCACCCAGGTCAGGTTCCTGTTGATGTGGAACTCCTGGCCCACCGGCAGTGATGCATCATAGTGTCCAACTGTCACCAACTCGATGTTTCCACTCTCAGTTTTTTGCCAGTTCACCAGCTCATATGTGGCCACAGGATCCCCGTTGGCATCAAATGACACATCGTAACCATTTCGAGAAAAATGTACTTTCTTCAGCTGATTAAGAACCTGCAAGGATGAAGTAAAGTTGGACCATGAGTATGAGAAATGGAATAGTACAGAATTTAATCAGTACAGAATCATTGTAAAAATGGCATCAGTGTTTTGACTGATTCTTTTTAACTGACCTCTTCAGACTCTATCCTGGTGAATTTGTCACAGTGAGCTGTTGAATTTGTTTCCTGACACACTGCATTATGGATGGCATGTGCTATGGCATAAACAGCCTTGTACGCCATGTTTGTGACTCTGAGCTGCGATGTGTCAGTGTACGGAGTCTGGAGTGTCTCTAAATCTTCTGTTCCATCACACACACTCGCATCTGTGGCTGCAACTTAAAACACACAGAATCAGAGGCATTTGTTGTGTTTTTTCGTGTGTTTTTATAGTTTTTTGTTTAACCTGCTTTGCCAAATCCCATATATCTACATTATTCTAATGATGTATTTTTTCTCTTTTCTTGTATTCTTATTTTTGGTGTGTGATTTGCTTTTCATAAATATCTATTTTTAGTAAATATTTAATAAGCACTGCTGAAGGGAGCCTGAGAACTAAGATTGTCATTGCCAGCTACTACTCTACTCTCCATTAACTGTTATTGTGCATATGACATTAAAAACAACTTGAAAGCTGTCGGTATAATAACCTAAATAGAACTACACACCTACTTGCTGGTAAAAACAATTGAAGAAATGTATCAGTGCATAATTTAAATTTATGACCTGTAGTCTATATATTCTGTACTTGTGTCATGGCCTTCATTCTTGACATTGTGAAAACACTGTGGCAAAATAATCCAAAATCACAAAACTTGACCTGTAAAATCATCTTATCAAGTAATGTTATTCCTAGATATGCCCCTTATGTACACTTTATGTTATTGGTCATGATCAGTCATTTCCCTGTCAGTCTAAATATTGATCGTACAGCACAACCACATGGACCCAGTTGTGAATGTCACAAAAATCAGCCCAACTTTCTCACTTTTTCTCAGCCTGCAGTTGAATGCATCCTCCCAGAACTCAGTGAGCAGTGGAGAGGCAGACACTTTAGAGGGAGAGAGGTCCAGTAAGAAGTCTCTCAGACCTGGGATGACTGATTGCTCAATGCCAAATCCAATAGCTCCAGCACAGAAGCTGAACCTCAGCATGTCTGGATCTGTTACCCACGACTCACTGCCTATCCACAGACGAGGTGGAAAAGGCTCAAGAGAAAGCTCCTCCAGCAGAATCCTCATGTCTCCTGAGGCTGTAAATGCCACAATGACCATAGCTGTCGACCTGGAGATAAGTTATAGTTCATTATATTATATCAGTCCAAACGTTAACACAAACATACATTTAGGAGATAGCATAGAGAATTTTAGTTTAGTATTTGGCCTCACTGACAAGAAGAGAATGTCAGTAACAAATATAACAGAAATATACTTGTAAAATATACACTTTTAGTCGGTCAATAGCAAATTAAAATCTTTCTCTCTGCAGGAGATCAGTGTCAGCTCAGGGAATAAAAAGCACAATCAGTGATAATAGAAACCTGCGGATAACATCAGCTACTCTCTGGATCCTGCTGCGTGGGTTGGTCCGATAGAAAGCTTCAGAGTATTCCACACAGATCCCCTCTCTGCGAGCTGCAGCCAGGAAAGACGCCATGCCATTATTACCATAATCCGAATCCGACCGGACAGCACCTATCCAAGTCCAGCCAAAGTGTTTGACCAGCTTGGCCAGCGCGTCAGCCTGAAACTGGTCACTTGGGATTGTTCTGAAGAAACTCGGGTACTGCTGCTTATCAGACAGGCATGCACACGTTGCAAAGTGGCTGACCTAAAGAAAAAACAACACTGCAATTATTAAACGGGACAAAAAAAATACATTAAACATGCAGTTTGCCATAAATTCAAAACATTTACTTGAGGGATGTTGAAGGGCCCGATGATGCGCGATATGCTGATGGATGGCGTGGACCCAGACTCACCAACAACTGCCATCACCGTACCAGACTGTGAGCAGTCGTCTCCGGTGTAAAACACCGGGTCCAGGCCGCTTGAAAGCTGGAATGCCACATGCACCGCCACGGGCACCGAGGCGCACGAGTCGTAGATCTGATAACCGAGTCTGATGCCCGGCAGCAGCTCCGAGCTGTTGTTAATCTCCTCTATGGCGAAGATCATTGCGCGTGAGAAGCGCAGTTCACGGGAGTCAATGCTGCACACAGAAACTCATATCACTATTTTGATTTACACGACAATTCAAAATCTCAACAGAAATAGATTAAGGAGGACTGTAATTTAGAGTTATACACAATTACTGCATCAATAAACAATTTTTATATAGGCCTAATATACAGAGATATTAGTGAAACACTAGAGCTTTGCAACAATTGTCAAGACATCATCAAAAAAATTCAACATTTTATCCTCACAGTCTAAAATCCTCTTTCCCCTCACTTCTCCCTCTTACTAACCTTCCTTTGCACCTTAGTGGCTCAGGCATGTAGGTGTAGTTATGCTTCACTGTGTGCATGTAGTAATGTATGGAGAAAACACCCCCGATAACATAGTCACCATCCTCTGAGAATGCAGGTAGACGAGTGGTACCCTGAAGCTTGCATTTCACAGATAAAGCCTCAGAGCTGACCCCAGCACCAGAAACATTCAAGGCAAGAGCTGAGTTCAGCTCACACAGACCCAGAGACAGAATCAGGCCAATAGAGAGAGCAGTGATCTCCATCCCTAAAGTGTGATGTGATCATGTGTGTTTTCACTGGTTTATATAGACTTTTCAAAGGGCTTCCCTCCCTTTAATGTAATTCAGTTTACAACAAAGAGAGGATGTTCTTTTTTTATGTTAATGACATTCATTGTTCCTCTATATTTGACAATAATATCTCATAAACTGTGCTTTCCCCTTCAAAGTTTAGCCGCTCTGGTACGGCATTTACCTTCAAATCTTAAAAACTGAGAATGGTTGATTGTATTTTTTAAGCAAACCATGGTCTGAGAGATTTAAAAAAGATTTTTCACTCTGAGCCATTGGAAAGATTGAATATTTAGCCGGAATTTTACCACTAAGTTCTGCTGCTGATGGTGATAGATGATTAAAGGAGCCATGACCAAGTCATACAGCTTACAATGCTGACAGTAAAGTCTTACCTACAACCATCAAAGTACAGCACAGACAGTGGAGTCCTACAATGGCCATTATACTCAGATTAGACATATTTTCTGGTTATTCAAACAGTTGGAGATGCAACAATTTTTTTTCATACTCTTTAAAATACAGATACTCATTTTAAAGCTCACTCTGCTGCTGCCACCTAGTGGACGTCTTGGTCAGACTCAAGTTCTGTGATACTGAACTTGAATTTGTACAGAGATATTATCCGGCCCTGGGGTTAGTATAAATGTATGTCTCTAATTGAATGTGAAGCATATCTCATTACAGTTCTAAAACCACCTCAGCATAAAGTTACATGACTAAGAATACGTAAAACCAAACAAAAATCAGAGTTACTGGTATATGTAGGCCTAAAATACCTCACAGGATCATTTATTGTTTAACTGCTTGTGGTACCAATGCTCGCAAAATAGACCTGGAAAGACACCTGAATACAAAGAGTGGCCTGTGTCTGGTGACCTACATAATAAGAGCCCATCAAGAAGTCAGAGGTCTTTCAAACAGGTGCCCAACCAGTCAGTTGGAGTTGTAAGTGCCCCTGGGATTTTCATCTGGTATTTAAAAGAATAAACCTATCCTCTCATGCTTTATCATATTTTAATGTTGATCTTGCTGATCTTCTGTGCTGTGTGGGTGGCCTTTGTTCCTGCTTATGTCAACTCTCCAGGCAAATATGCGGATGCAGTGGAGGTATTTGCTTTCCTGGCCTCCAGTTTTGGTCTCTTGGTGGCTCTGTTTGGACTCAAATGTTACATAATTATTTTTAGACCTGAGAGGAACACAAAGAAATCAATCATGGGTCAGGGAACAACAACGTTATAAGAACATCTCAGCATGTCTGAGTCTGTTACTCCGGACTGACTGTTTATCAGTTCAAAGGAGGCAATGCTGCACAAAGACACTTGTGTCAATGTTTGAATTTACAATTCACTATGTTAACAGAGCGACATGATACGCCAATAGAAAAACTGCAATCCACAGTTATGGATATAAGTTGTTGATGCACTGAATCTTTGAACCTTAATGTAAATCAAATATGTGTCTGAACACCAAGATTAAAAATCCAGAATGAGATATCAGTCCGACATTGAAAGGAACTGTTGGCCATGGATTTACATTAGTCAACTAAATGTCTAGTTTTAAATCTCTCAATTTAATAAAAAAAAACATTTCAACATTTAATTCACTTTCATTTTCACTTAAGAAATCTTACAAAATCTTTCCTGCATCTTATTTGGCCAAATTCTGATTTGGTTTCTCAGCCTTAGAGCAGTTGTTTCCTCTGAAAGCCTGGACAGTTTTTTCACTACATACCCAGAAACATTCAAGGCAAGAGCTGAGTTCAGCTCACACAGAGCCAATAATCAGAGCAGTGATCTCTATCCCTCAACAGCCTGCATCAGAATATGCATGTGTGTTTTAACTGTTTTATGTCGATGTTCAGGCAAAGGTTTTCTTCCTTCTCCTTTGTGTCAGCTGATTGTACAAAAAGTGGTAATAAAAATGATTGATGCATGATGTTGAAAAATCAAATCTTGATAATAAAAATTTATAGTAATGCTACAAAAAAGGTCTTCTCTGATACCTTTTATAGTGAATTTGAGCCATGGAGAAAGAACTATTTACTTTTTACATGGTTTATCTGCAACATGTGCCATTTTACTTTTTATTACACACACTTTAATGTATTGTTTCCGCATATCTGCCATTGACTTAATTCACAAATGCGAAGTTTTTTCCAGATATACTGTAATGGATGTGACTAATAAAATGTGAAACATACCTCACAACAGTATTCTAAAAGCATCATGGAAAACAGTAACATGAATCAGAACGATCAAATGCATGTAAACTGACAAATAAAAGTTACTGGTGTATATATATAATGGAATAGAAGACTGAAATAAAAGCATTTCACATGTTACTCTTGTAGGCTTGTCCACTCTGCAGTGGAGGATATTCACTTTGTCAATCAGAAGGAGGAAACAAACAGCAGCAGGTAAGGTGTCTCGGCAAGCTGATATACATTAAACCACCACAAAACCATGGTAGGGGATTGTTTATGTATTTACTGCTTGTGGTATTACCAAAGGGAACAGACCAGGGAGGAAACCTGTAATGGCCCAGATACAAAGTGTGGAAGACTGTGTTTGGTACCTTACATCAGTGGTTCCCAACCTGGGGTGGGGGTCGCCAGAGAGCTTAGGGGGTGCGCAGGACTTTGATCTGATACTATGAAGATGTCAAAATTTGTGGGTGTTAATAAAAAAAAATGACACATTTCATGGTGTAATCAAAAGTATGTTTCAACCCATTTAGAAATATTGCTTCCACATTATAAAATATGACGATGTTTAGTAAGTTACACATCTGTAACCTCTGAACCTTTGTGACCATGGCAGCGTGAGCGACATCAGTTAGGCTTGACGGGCCAGTGAGCAGCAGGCTAGCCAGCTCGCGCAGTCACTCTGGTTGTTTTTCCTGCTGTCAGTGAATAGCTCCTTGAATGGAACATCTTCAAAAAAGAAAGTGAGGCAGTATCTTGAGAGTTACCTGAACTTTGTTTTCATTGAAGGAAAGGACAGTAGTCGGCCAGAATGTGTCATTTGCGGCATGAAGTTCACTAATGACAGCATGAAGCCAAGTAAAATGAAGCACCACCAGGAGACCAAACATCAAGAGACTTTTGGTGAAAGTTGGGTGTTTTTCAAGAGGAAGAAGCAGTTGGCACTATCAATAAGATCCATGATCCCTGGTCAGAGGTAGACAAGCCCAAGGTGGCCAATAGTCCATGAATGAACAGAATGGCTGTAAAAAAGAAACACAAGGAATGAGCTTCATATCTCTGCCAAGGAGGTCATGTTTTCACCTGCGTTTGTCTGTCCGTCTGTTTGTGTGTTTGTGTACATAATAACTCAAACAGTACTGCACGAATTTGGATGACGTTGATGGACGACGATTTTTGGACGTGTGTGTTGGGACTAGGAACAGGTGATACGATTTTGATGGTGATCGGTGATCCGGAACACCATCTGGACCATATTACATTCACTAACTGCCGACATCTAGTGGATGAAGTATTTCAATGCCAGTGCACTCCCAAAATACATACTTTCATTATAATCCTTCAAGTGTGCAATTTGGTATTGCGGAACTGACCCTATTGCCTTGGCGGAGGTCTGCACTCTCCAAGTGCTTTTCTAGTTAGGGTCCGAGCAAGGGTTTGTGAGGACCCTATTGGAATTTATGTGTTTATTATTACTTTCTGAGCATCGACCGAAAGGGTCGGCGAGGACCATTTTGGAATTTATGTGTTTATTAGGGCCCGAGCAGCGATGGTGCGAGGACCCTGTTGAAACCCTTGGAATTATTATTTTATAAGATAAAGTGCCTCTTTGGGGGCTTTATCATATTCAAAAACTTGGAATATACGTCAATCCTGGTGAAAATTTACATATTCTACTGTTCTCAAGAATGGGTGTGGCAAAATGGCTCAGTACTGCCCCCTAGAAAGTTAAAATGGAGCGGCACCCAATGGGAAACATTCACGTAAACGTGCTTCAAACTTGGTCAGTACCATCATAAGGCCATTTGAGATCAAAAGTTATTAAAAGCTCTACCGACCGTCACACTATGTGGGCATGGCATGGTGGCAAACTATGGCGTCTTGTAATAAAACACAAGATTGTTATAACTAAGCCATACTTTGTCTGATCTGGTCCAAACTTCTCATGCTTCATAAGAGTCCAGTCCTGAACACTTCTGCATAACAATATCTCATAAAGCCCTGTCCGTTATGCTTTAACCACTCCTCTTTTCATAAAATGACCACGTTGCATACTTTAATGAACTCCTCCTACAGATTTAATCCGATCAACTTCAGAATTGGTCAGTACCATCATAAGGCCTTTGGGATCAAAAGTTATCAAAAGCTTTACCGACCTTTACCGAGCACAAATACTGAACATTAAACAAGATCAAAGAAGTGGTATATATTGAGCTGAAAGGACATATTTTCATCGTAGAGATTTAACCTTTTCAGAGCTGGATTA
>CAFUXE010000179.1:504328-535450 GCA_903364295.1 Serranus cabrilla | reverse complement strand
AATCAACTGAGTGAAGACAGTTCAGGTGATTGAATGATTGGATTCAGGTGTGTTTCTTCTTGGTTGGAACAAAAACCTGCAGCCACTCGGCCCTTTACTGGATCAGTTTGACGCCCCTGCTTTAGAATGTTAACTCTTTCATGCTGCCTAATTCTGCAAGTGTACAGTTTGTGTGCCAGGCTAGCCAGGCTGGTGCTGGACTGAGATTTGGACTGATGGCTAGGCTCGTAGGCTGATAGCTACGGTGTTCTGGACTAAGACGTGAACTGGTACTATGGCTTGGGCTGATTTCTTCAACCTTTCATTTCTTCCTTGTTTTTCTTCCCACTCGTTTTCCTCTTGTCTCTGCCTGTCACTCTTTTATCCCTCTAATCCCTCTCTCACTTCCCCTCTCCTCCCTGCGATGGGTCTCTTACCATTTATTTGCTTTAATGTTTTGAAGGTGGTAGCATGCTGCTGTACCTGGATTTCATGGGCAAATCTCTTAGCCCTTCACTTTTAATGGCAGCCAGGTGCATTTTCAATGGATATTAATGTCTATGGTTAAGCCTTTCTTGCCCTCGCTCTTTTTCAAACACATATAGTCTGCGCAAGGCACTAACGGAGTGCTCCCTGCTGCAGCTGCTCGCAGCCGTGGGAAGAAAACACCATCTTTAACGTTGGAAACGTCTTACTATTGAGCAGCCAAACACCCCAACTCTGTCAAGGATGGTGTCTCTTCTTTCCTCTTGATGAAGTGTTTTGACACTCTGACCTCTTCTGACAGGAACTGGAGTCGGTATTGTGTTGCAAGCATCTTGAGAGACACTTTACTCAGAAATGTTGCTGACAGACTTGAACCCATTTTTATTAACACTATTCCTATGCTTGAAAAACGGTTTTCAAGCTCCTTTAACATTTGGTCAAGGCAAACATAGAGCAGTGTTTGGTGCAAGTGGTAAGTGGTCTGATACACTCATGTCTGAGGCTGTGTCACATGCTGACACCACCACACAATCAGCCGTTTGCTTTTCTTCATCGTTGACCGACAGAAGATGTCGTACTGTCCAACCCTGCATCAGTTTGCAGAGCTCTTGAAGATGACCACACTGCATGTTGCATGTTGTTGCACTGCTTTGCATTTGCCTCATCAACAAATTCCTTTAGATATAGAGAACTTTAGTAAGCAAAAAAGTTTGTGAAACATCACAACCATGAACACAGTTGTAAATCTCCTAAATTATGATGTATGATGTGGTGTTGAAATGTCTCCAGACAACACTGACGTAAAAGAAGAGCAGAATAACAAAAGCTTTTTTAAGAAATACTTCACTTGACATGCACAAATGCATTTAGGGTGTGTCAAACTCATAATTGCTAGTTACATAGTTACGGATCGGACATCTGAATCTACGAGCATGCATAAATCATCCACCCCAATGCATTATATTGACTTAGAGACCTGTATCCACATCAACATTTCAGTCCCTCTACTTGTTTTTGTTTTTAATTTTGTATTGTATTGATGTGCGTGTGCTTTAATGATTAAATAGATTCAATTTAAGCAGCTAAAATAAACCTGTAGTGAAAAACCTGACAAAGAGGATCAAAGTTATGCAGCAGTTTCTGATCCTGAGTAAATGCGCACAGAGTTAATGTGTTGTGAAGCATGAATAGTAGCTCTGCAGCCATGTTTTCTGCTTAACTCTCATTTAACTCATATTTCTTACTTTTCTTCAAAATCCTAAACTCTGTTAATAATTTTTTTAAATTTTATTTTATGATCCAAACCTTGGTGCCGATGAATATTATGCAATCTCAACATCACTAGTGGGAAAGAAGCAGACTGTACACACATTGTAAACCATGTTCTTCTTTGAAATAGCAGGGAAATACTGCTCCACTGACTTTAGACCAGTTTTTTTCAATGGTGCAATCCCTTTCTGGTGCCTCAAGACAGCAGTGCCCAAACAATGCACCTGAACATGCGTAATTTTAAGACCCATATGCACGGTACTGACAGTTGCACTTTGTGGATGACAAAAAACACATCGATGGATGAATAAACACTCACCAGAAGATCAAAAATATTGATGGCTCCAGATACAGCCATGCATGTGTCTCAAACGCCAAAACTCAACTCATGTGCATAGCAGTGCAACTGTTTTGCTTGAGGGTGAGTCTATCAAAGCCAGCTTATATACCTCCCACAGTTCAAATCATGACAGATACATCATCATAAGCTTGTGCAACACATATTAGTGTGATTTTCCAGCATGTGCTCTATGACACAGGAATTTGACTTTACATCAAACTGCTTTCATTTGCAAAAATCCAAGGAAATATATATATATGTATATATACATTTTTAAGCAAAATTTTTAAAAGTCGAAATAAAGAATATGTGTGTTAGGGACATTTCCATCAACTGGTTTCACCAAGCAAGCGAAGCTGCATCAACATACTTTCATCAGATGATGACAGTGTAATGTTTTGCTGTAGACTAATCCGTCAGTAAACAGTAGAAGAAGAGGATATTATGCGAGTAAGACAACACAAGAAGAAGAGATTGAGCAAAATAGAATAAATAAAGATGAGATCAAATATGCCTGTGAGAGAAAATATGTCTTCAGGAATTAGATTCAATTGGGCAACTTATAATTGTTCTTTCATGTCAACTGATACAGCTGATCAGTCATGAGATAAGTCAGAACCTATGCTCCAAAAGTGTTTCCATCTCCTATTTTTTGAAAATGACAAAACCTCAAGTGAGTGTAAAAACTTGTATGTGCATTTTCGAAAGGTTTTCAATTTCATTGTTTCCATAAAGCTTTTCTCGTACGAATCTGCAAAATGTGCATCAAAATTTGTTATTGGAAACACGGCTATTGTTACTTTCCAAACAAGTGAAAAGGAAAGCAGAATGCTGTTCTTTTTTTACTAAATATTCTACCCACTGAATTATATTGTGCCAATACTGAGGCCAAGAGTGCACCTTAATCGTCCTCTGCCTTTGCTGTCCCTATAGCAACTGTGGTTCAGATGGTAAAACTGTCGCCCACTGATTGGACCACAGATCACAGTCTACATGTCTATATTTGGGAATATACAGTATGACATTGGTTCAGTGTGACATGGGTCGTATGAATGGTAGTTACTGATGGTGGCAGGTGGCACCTTGTAGCGTAGCTTCATCCACCAGTGTATGAATGTGTGTGTGAATGGGTGAATGATGATCTGTCATGTAAAAAAAAAAACGTGCTATACAAGTGCAGTCCATTAACCATTTACCATAGCTGCAGCTCTGTTTCCACAAATGAATCAGCAGGGAGCAGCTGGTTCATCTGTAGCACAGTTGTGCATTGGCAAACCTAGCTGCATGATCATTTCCACAATAATAATTAACCTCTACTCTCGGATTCATCAAACATGGGTTCATGGAGCACAGATCACAACGCGGGGGGCATACGCTATAGAAAAAACCTATTTCCTCTCCTTGGTAATTCAGTGCTGGATTATTAATGTTATAAGATAATTTATGAAAAACAACAGAGGGGGCAGCCTTCATCAATCAGCAGCCAATGTTCCACAAATAGTCTATGCTTTACACTAATGCATTATTCCATATCATCGTTTGTTAAATGAAAACATTACTTTACAATTATGGAAAAACTTAGTTTTCTATTGTCAGAAGTATCATTTAACCCATTCACATGAAGGTCAATCAGTTCCACATTCTAAGTTCAACAAGACCTCCAACCTAAACGACAGATTAGATCATTTGCCAGTACCACCCATTACGACACATATGTACGTATCGCAGCTCGAATTTCGCTTCTCGCAGTACAGCGGCGCATTCTAAAAATAGCATACTCATTATACATACATGTACAGTTTGCAGTTGTTAAAAAGGCTGCAGTTGTGGTGAATTCATACTACAAAACCACTGACCTAGGTGTAGGGAAAAAAACTTGGTTAGGCATTATGAAAGATGGTTAAAACAGTAAATAAATGTGTGTAAATGCTGGAAATTATGTAGGGTGAAAACAAACAACAAATAATTTTTACTCTTGTTTTCACACGGGTTCTGCGTATTTTGCAGCCTGTACATACAACCTATATCTAGTCATTTCTAAGCCACATTCTTTCATTTTTGACACATTCACTTTTTGTTATCCGTCAGTGAAAAACCTGCTGTAATCACTCCATCTTGGTCTAGTGTTCATTGAGGAGCTGATGAGGGCTCTTTCTTTTTCAAAAACTTAATTATATCCATGACTGGATGAGCTGTGTACTGGCTCTTACAGTGAACATGTGGGCAGGCCCTCTGACCATTATATTAATAGCATTGTCTCCGTGGTATGATTTGGTTTTGATTACAAATAAATACACCAATTTCAGTAAAAACCAGAGTTATGATGATCAGACTGTTTGATTTCCCACGAAAAGTAATGCACTGGAATGTGTAAGCATAGCACAAAATTTTGTTCAATGAAAAAGCAACATAATGTTATAGGCCAGTATGTTAGTGTCGAGTGTTAGCTAAACATCGTTTGTGAAATTCCATAGGATAACATATGAGTTGCTCGTAGTGGATGGAAGTTGCAATGGGTGTCTGCAATAATCCAGCTTCACTGTGAAAATGATCAAAAGGCCTTTAGAAGCTTCTCAAACCACTTCTGCAGCATAATCCACTTCTATGCAGACTGTCTATATACTTTCTAACAAGGAGAAAGTGTTTGATATCCAAAACAAAGGCACTGTTATTGACCCTTGGTGTGCATTGGCTTTGAATAGTTCAATGAGCTTCACAAACTTCCTCCCGAGCTGCCAAAAAGTGCCAGGTTTTGGTGAACAGGTGTTATCATCAGTAATTGGGTTTTGATTTATCCTCACTGACATTTAAACCACTGACTCTTGTGTATTTACAAGAACTATACATTCAGTCGGTTCAGAGACCAAAAAGCCAAAGTATGTTTTCTTCAACTGATAAAAGATTCACTGTTTATCATCGAAAGAAACTGTAAAAACAGGCCTTATTGATGAAAGTTGCTGACAATACTTGAAGGAAATTTTCCATTAGAAGAAGTAAGAAAGCTTAATACTGTCATATTGTTGCAAGTAGAGATTGTAAAATGCAAATAGTTCAATATGTATATGTTGTGATGACCCATTTATTTTCCAATATGCACTTGTGGGCACTTTGAAAAGTGTTGTATATATAAATTCCATTTTATTCCAATTCATATGTGTGTGTGTGTGTGTGTGTGTGGCATAAAATGGAGAGAAACTTGTGTTGTTTTGTACTTTTTATGATTTATGACATAACTGTGTTATTCTGCACCAAAGACATTGTTTAGTTGTTCGCACTTCTAGCCACGATTGTGCTGATTCCATAGAGCTGCAGGACTTACTTACTAGCTGAGGTGGTCTGGGGTTCAGAGGGTTAAAAATAAGATAACAGGAACACAGTATACTGAAAATGAAGCATATTCACACAGAGATAAAGGAAATGACAGTGCAGTATGTTACAGTATATCTAATAATAGAATGGCATTCAGATAGCTTAGCCAGGCTCCTCTCCTCAACAAGCTGCTCTGCCTATGAACATCAGCATTCCCTACATTTCATTATTTTCACGTCAGGAAACAGTGTTTCTCCTGCCAGACAAGCTTGAAATGTCATTAAAGCTCTGAAGCTCCAGGACAGCTTCATTTCCTCATCAAAGTTGGAGCCGTGTGGAACTGGATTAGTGCCAATCCTGATTTTACAGATACCAACATTGTATCTCAAAGGACATGTCTTACTTTGGGAATCATTAGCACTAATTTGAATTTGAATTGAAAAGTTCCCTGATGATGTGTTGGGTTATATTTTCAGAACAGGTTGTCCAAAAATAATCTGATTAAAATATATTATCTTATTATTTGCTCTTTACAACTACAATAACTAAAATATCCATTGTATATATAGCTCAAACCTTCAAAGCTGTAAGGATCCCCAAGAGAGGAATTAAGACAACAGAGGGAGATAAGCACAGGAAACAGAGAGGTGTAAACAGCATTATTATTCTTTAATTGTTTATTTTAAAAGTACAAAGTTCATTTGATTGGTGTTAAATGTTTGAAAAACTGGATTATGGAGGACATTTTTACTGGAACCCTTTGCTGTGTGTGCGTGTGGAGCTGGATTCCACATTTGCACTCAGCGCACAGCCAAGCACGGAGGCCACAGAGACTTTTAATGAATGCTGTAGTGTAACGTTACTCCAGTTTAAAAGTATTCATTTCGAATCAAAGTCCTCTAGTAGAGACAAGAACACAATGTTACGTCCGCCACAGCTCTCTGTGGTCAAACGTTGCTCCTCAGGTATTTGTCTTTCACAGACAAACGGATCTTGTAAATTCTCGAATAAGCTAAAAATCAATTGTAGGGAACAAACAATTATGCAAGCATCCTAAAGTACTTGATTTTTTTTTTGTTACTTTGAGGCTGAGACCCTACTGCCTTTACCAGTGTGTGTTGGATTTTTTCTTTTATTGAATGTGTGTCACCTTCTGAAAATGTGGGCCCCTGAGAACCCACACCGGCCCAGAAGGGCAAATTTGCGTAGGGCCCTGTAGGGGTTAACCCACAAGGGGCCTGTGTGGGTTTTTTGTGGACCAGTCCAAACCCACATAGAGCCTCAAAGGGCAAAAATGATATGGGCCCCACATGGACTAACCCCCAAAAGGGGCTCACAGGGGACAAATGTGTACAGTAACCCCACACCTTCCCATAGTGGGCCTGCACGGTCAATTTGCTGGGCGCCAGCGTATATGTGTTCACTTCAGCAGCAGGAAGAGGAGAACAGGAAATACCACAGGATTGTTAGTCACATGTAAACTATTGAGAAGCAAAGCAGTGTATTGTTTATTTTAATGTTTAGATTTTACACGTTTAAATAGAGATAGGATCAGAAGGATGTATGTACAAAGCAATATTCTACAAACAAGTAAAGAGAAACGTAATCCATACATTATTCTAGTAATCAACAGGCTGCAGGTTTTAGAGACTCCTATTTTCCTCTTTCTGTCTCAGGTAAGTGCAGAATGAAGTAGAACTGTCACTAAAGACCTGGTGGAGTCATTCCTCAGTGGATTGGATATACGGTGTACACACCAGCTGTTCCATCAAGCAAGTTGACCCTAAGCAGATTTTTGCAATGTTATCAAAAGCAGGTATACTGTATAGAAAACCCTATATTAATGTCTACTAAAATGAAAACTGTTTGGTCCACCTACACTTTCTTTTTTTTTTAAGATGACTTTTTTTTGGCATTTTGATGCTTTATTAGACAGCCACAGAGAGAATGAAGGGGGGAGATAGAGGGGAAGACATGCGGCAAAGGGACCTCGGGCCGGACTCGAACCGTCGAACGCTCCTGCTCTTACATGCTATAGAAGAGAATTTAAAAGTTTAACAGTAATTACATGTTTGTGTCCTCACAAACAGCATAAACATGTTCACAATAAATAAACAACTCTTACATTAAGTAGCAATTACATTCCATTTCATGACACAATCACAAGCCAATAAAGCTTAGATCTCACCAAAAAGTGCTCAGGGTGTCTTACACTTGCTATGGAGGGTTGAACACTAACTTTGAAAGACCAGATCATCTCTTTAGCAACAGTTCTGTCTTTTTTTTTTTTTTTGAACAAATAAATAAGTCTTCAATAGCTTCCATGTTAAATAAACATTAAGGGTCCATCTCTCTCATTGTAGCTGTAATAAATACATTAGATGAATGTTTGAAAATATATGTATTTATTTTATTTGTATGTTGTGTTAGTAAATATAGGTATGTTTTAAAAAAAATATGTATAATATTTAAAAAAACAAAATAAACCTCTGCAGCCTTACTCCACCAGCACAGAATGCATCAGCTCTTTACACGTAAACTGATATTTTCAAGGCTAATCATGTTCATTTGTTACGCCTGATGGGCTTACAATAATATAATCAACCATAATGTATTAAGCAAACAGGTCATGAGAACAGAGGGTAGGGGCAGCTCTGCGACAGCACATACAGTAAACCATTAATATGCTCAGAGACCTTCTACATAATCAGCACAGACACTCTGTCAGGCTCCATTTCAATGAATACAAAACATAGTATGCCACAGGTCTACAGTATTATAACTCAAAGTGGCAGACAGTGTGAACTGAATCACCTTCCTCCTCAAAGGGTTAATTGTGTTAGGCTTTTACTTTTTCTGCCACTTGACCTCATCATCAGCCTCCTGATTCAAAGTCAGGTAAATACAAACTATTTACAGCCAGACAATTTATGCACTAAAACTGTATTTTATAAACTCATACTAAATTTATGACGGACTACTTGAAACTGAAGTCTCTACAGCTTCGGTGAATTTATACAACAAAACAACTGACCTAGGTTTAGGGACAAAACCTTCCTGGCCATGTGAAGTGAAGCCATGAAAGTTACGTATAGTATAGATCGTAAGTTACGTAAAAAAAATAAAAAAACGTGATTCGCAAACGGTGAACCACGTAAGTTACATGAGTTATGTAAACAACATTAAAAAAAAAATGTTATTCACAAGCCACCATTCATTCATCTTCTTTAACCGCTTATCAAGGTTAACCGGGGTCACGGGGGCTGTAGCCGATCCCAGCTGCATTGGGCGAGAGGCGGGGTACACCCTTGACCAGACGCCAGTCTATCGCAGAGCTGACAGACAACCATTCACACGCTAACTCACACCTACGGGCAATTTAGAGTCACCAATTAAACCTAAGCTGCATGTTTTTGGACTGTGGGAGGAAGCCGGAGTACCCGGAGAGATCCCACGCACACACGGGGAGAACATGCAAACGCCGCACAGAAGGGCCGCAGGCGGGGAACGAACAGACAACCCTCTTGCTGTGAGGCAAGAGTGCTAACCACTACCCCACCGTGTGGCCCCTCAGTGCCACCAGCAGGTGTTAAAACAAACATCTCATGTACATTTGTGAGATCAGACTGTCACTCCACAATGAACTGCCTCCTTGACAAAAGTCTGAGAGCATTTTCTAGTCAAGTATATTAGTTATCATTATGAATTTCCCATGTTTTTAAGGAGTCTGATGACACTGATATAGGCTAATAAAAATAGAATGAATTCAGTAAGGAAGTCAAAACTAACTCGGCATAAGTCCATTATATTTTCTTTATTTGAAAGTCCAGCGTCCACAGTGTCTGCTTCAAATGTAGTTGATGACTCGTGCTTATTGTATAAGAACTTCTCATTCATCCTGACATGAAAGTTGAACTTTCATTGAAAGCTTTCTTTTATTATTTCATTGTGTATCCAAATGTTCTTCATGTTATCTGACCTACCTTTATTAAAGTAAATATGTGAATGTTTCCCAGGACTGTAGTTGGGACTTAGTGCTGAAGGGTGGCCCTCCTCTTCCTCTTCTGTTCTCTGATTGGATGCAGCAGGAGCGTCTGTTCTCCTGTTTGACAGCAGGCCTCCCGCACACTCTCCATGATCAAAACCCTTTTTTGCAAAAATAATAAGCCGGCTCTATACACACAAACGCACACATCCATAGATAGAGAAGCATGTCATCCATTATCTAGCAGCCTGCAGGCCTCCTGGCTATGTGATCAAGGGTTACAGCAGGAAGCAGCAACAGCAGGCGGTGGGTGGCTGCCTCCCCAGATGTGGCTTCCTCAGGGCCTATGACCACGTGTCTGATTCCTCTAACAAATCAAACGCCTCCGCCTCAAATACCTGCTACTGTCCTCTTGAAATAAAAAAGTCACCGCTGAGCCGTCGGATGTATGCTCATAGGTTTAATGAGCTCAGGGCACACGGGGGTCAACATGGTGGGCGAAGAGAAACTAGGTGTTTGGGAGGGTTTTAATATTCAAATGATTTTAATATCTGCCGCTGTCTTTACTGAATACAGAATGAAGTGTAAATGCTTATTTGGGCCTGCAATGTTTTCTGACATATAGTACACATACATACTGAACTATTTATTTGCACAGTCTCTCCATAAACTAAGAATTATGAACGCTCTATCAACCTGTCAGTCTGGGCGGTGCACGATGGTGTTTCCCATGTTAGGTCTCAGGGTTGCATTTTTGCCTACATTTTATGCTGTGGGTCAGGACAGCGTTATCAGCTAACAGCAACAGGAGTGACAGTGTTAATGGGGGTTAGTCACTTGGGCGACCTGGCTTCAGCGATGACACCGTCCTGCCACCGTGGCTCAGGAAGGCAAAACTCTCAAATGGAGGAAATCACATGCATTACCAAAACAAAGAACTGGAAAACACACAGAGGGGAGATTTGACTTCATTGTCTACTCAGGACACCATTACTCAACTATATCTTCTCAACAATAATAGCTGTGTGCTACTGTATTAATGTTCTGTTACACATGCACATCCACCTGGCTGAGCATTGTGGAGAAGTTATGGACTGTGCAGGCAAAATAGAGAACGACAGTCAGAGATGTTGCTGAGAACGCATGCTCAGCCCAACTGGTCAGATGCTCCGTCACGGCCCTTGGCTTGTGATACCGATGCACACAGTGGTTTTTCTTTAGTTACATGCATAGTGGCTTTTTCTAAATAAAATTCCACGTTCACAGGAGATGGTTAACTTCACAAAGCAATAAAACCATTTGACTAAGGTTAGGGTAAAAGAACATGGTTGGGCTTAAAAACAGCAATGTCCACATTCGACTACCTGACGAAGTTATACAGGGTGATTGCAAATATCAACACAACGCTAAGTTCTAACTCTTGTGTCTCTGCTGTCGGCACAAATGCTAGTCTCCATCCACCTCCCCTCTACTGATTCACTATGTATTTTACTCGTTTTCGAGTTTCAAATATCAACATGTATGGGTCTACATTACAATTAATGGAAAGTCCAGTGTGGCTCATACATAATAAGGATTCCTTGTACGCTGTGTCACAGACCGAGGGTCAAGATAAAGCTTTGATATTTAATATATATTAAGAGACAACGGGCTGGCTGAGGATGCGAGCAGTATGAGATTAGCCCTGCAGAAAAGGGCAGTTGAATGCTGCAAAATGATACATATGTTCACAAGCAATGTAAATGTTTTATGAATACTTACTAGGAATGCAGATGCGTATAAGATAATATAGAAAATAAATAGTGAAACTTTTTCTGTGGGGAAAAAAATTACTCCCAGAGCTAGAACTGCTTCACAATGATCAACACAAGTCTAGTCGGAGCTGTGAGGAAAGGGCAGGTGCAAAACAAACACTCCAAAAGTGCACAGAAATTGTATATTCATCCTTCATCTTCAATCATGCATCTCCTCATCCTCAGCAGGATGAAATTCCTGCTGGCCTTTTACATCCTGCTGCCTCCAGTCTCTTCATCATCCCCAGCCTCCCGGGGCCTCTGGTTCTCCTCCTCAGGCTTCCTTGTGGAATTACTGAAGAAGTCTCTGATGCTTCTGTGCTAGGTGGGCGTGGGGCAAGGACATACTGTGTTACCACTAGTAACCAAATATTTTTCCTGTAGCTTTAATTGAAAGTGCAATTGGTTAACTCTTGAGACTGAAGACTCTGTTTTTACCTATTCTGGATGCATCTTTTGTGAGTGAAGCTATGAGATGTGTAACTTGCATAAACACTTAAAAAATTTTCCACAAAATGGTCTGTTGTAAATATGTGGAGAAGCCTTGGCTGATGATAGATTCCAAGCCAGAATAATTGTTCTACAAGCCTTGAGAGACGGAGTGATTTCTTAATAATCAGTCTGACTTGACTTATTATAGTAATGGTTCGAGAGTGTCCTTGCAGCCTTAGTTTCCATCCTGATTTTTATCTTTGTCCCCCAAGATAAAGAGAGCCAGAGATAGTCCATTGCAAACTCACTTTCTATAGGATTTAATGGTCAATGGACTGCACTTATATAGCGCTTTTCTAGTCTTTGCGACCACTCAAAGCGCTTTTACACTACAGACTGCACTCATTCACCCTTTCATACTGGTGGCCGAGGCTACCCTACAAGGTGCCACCTGCCACCATCAGGAATTCATTCACACACCGATGAACACAGCATTGGGAGCAGTTTGGGGTTCAGTATCTTGCCCAAGGATACTTCGACATGTAGGCTGCCATGGTCGGGGATCGAACCACCAACCGATCAGTGGGCGACCGCTCTACCAACTGAGCCACAGTCTCCAATCTACATTTTTCTTTTATAATGCATATA
The DNA here is from genome assembly GCA_903364295.1 of Serranus cabrilla. Classification (NCBI taxonomy): domain Eukaryota; kingdom Metazoa; phylum Chordata; class Actinopteri; order Perciformes; family Serranidae; genus Serranus; species Serranus cabrilla. Next base: position 523,209 of record CAFUXE010000179.1, on the reverse strand, counting down.
AACAAGATACTACTTTCAGTCTGACACCTTATTACATTCACAAGTCCAAAAGTACAAACCTACATTAAAAAAAGTTACCATTATTTTTATTGAAAATTAGAAAATGGTCAACCTGGAGCCCTCCCATGGGCCAGATGTGTCCCTGGGCCGTAAATTAAGTATAATTGGCCTAGGCATTGACTTACATATATATTATAGTTATAGTATACTGGCTAATTATAAATGACCAGAGTCACCTAATCAAGAATAAATCCTATTTCATTACTTTATGTATTCCATTCAATTTAATTTCTATTCTAAATTATACAGAGCAAAGAGTACTGTGGATTTAGCTGACACACTCTATCTCCAGCTGTTAATGCTGTCCCTTTAATTTAATATATAGCATGTTCCCTTGGCCCTGCTTTTGTCTTCATTGTCTAGCCAGACAGGTAGAAATGTTCCCTTTTGTCTCTTTTGTCTGTCAGTCATCTCAGTGTGCTCACAGCTTGTGCTAAAAGCTCAATTTCATTGGGGGCTTGAAAGAGCTGCATTACTTTGCCCAGCTAACGTTTAAATGTGATCACAAACTGGTATTTTTCTCATGGACACTACAATTTGGATGAATTAAACACTTCAGTCTGTTTCCTGAGCCTGGCTCGTTTGTTCCCTCATAGGTTTCTTATTAGTTTTTTTATCCTATAGGCCAAAAATATGCAAGTAAAGTGAAGTGGTGACTCGTTGGTGTGAATGGTCGTCAGTCTGTAGATGTCAGCCCTGTTCACAGTGTACTGTACCATGTCCGTCTCCAAATGAGTCTTATCTGTCTGTCTGTATCACCACCACTCTGTGCAGAAAAAAATAGTTCGAGAACAAAGCAGAATCATTGCATTTTTCACAGCATCCAAACTTTGTTTTTGGAAATCCTTTGCAACCTACAGTTGTGTTCAAAATAATAGCAGTCCAACATCACTAACCAGATCATTCACTGTTTTTGATAGAAATTATATTCCTACATGGCAAATAATTTACTAGTAGGCGTAGTAGAGTAATAGAAAACCAACAGACCTAACAGTATGACATACATGCTGCTGATTCTGTGTAATTTAATCATTAATTGAAAGGGGGCTTGTTCAAAATAATAGCAGTGTGGAGTTCCATTAGTGAGATCATTCATTCTGTGAAAAAAAGGTGTCAAACAGGTGGCCCTAATTTAAGGACAAAGTAGTAAAATGGGTCATTCTAGAGATTGTTCAGAAGAACAACGTGCTTTGATTAAAAAGTTGATTGGAGAGGGGAAAACATATCAAGAAGTGCAGACAATGATAGGCTGCTCAGCTAAAATGATCATAAATGCTTTAAAATGGCAACCAAAACCAGAAAGACATGAAATAAAACAGAAGACAACCATTCGAATGGATCAAAGAATAGCCAAAATGGTAAAGACTCAGACAATGATCAGCTCTGGGGAGATCAAAGAACAACTGAAGTTAGGCCTATGTGAAGCCAAGCTATCAGCAAAGTCCCATTGTTACAAAAACAACATGTACTCAAGAGGTTACAATTTTGCCAAAGAACACTTTGATCAGTTTGAATACATCAGAATGCTTGAAGAGGTCATGCTGCCTTTTGCCAAAGAGGAAACGCCCTAGAAATGGATGGTTCAACAAGACAACGGTCCCAAACGCAAATTATGGAGTGGCCAGCCCAATACCTGAACCTTAACCCAATAGAAAACTTGTGAGGTGACATCAAAAATGCTGTTTCTGAGGCAAAACCAAGAAATGCAGAGCAATTGTGGAATGTAGTCCAATCGTCCTGGGCTGGAATACCTTCACAGGTGCCAGTAGATGGTCGACTCCATGCAACACAGATGTAAAGCAGTTCTAAGAAACAGTGTTTACACAACTAAATATTAGTTCAGTGATTCACAGGAAAGCTAAATTTTCAAGCATTTTTCAGTTTATACAGTAAGTTTGAGCTTGTAAAGAAAAAGGCAGACACTGTTTTTTTTTTTTTAAACAGCCTAATATTCCTTCTTCTTCACTTTCTTCAGATTTCATATTTTTTTCTTCATGTTTTGATTTGGAATATAATTTGCAGTGTTCTTAATGCATCTGCATGTATGGAAAAGGGCTATTATATGGAAATGGGGCTTTATTCACTTTTTTAAATGCACTGCTTTTATTGTGAACACAACTGTACATTCAATTGAATACAAGATAAAATGTCTAATTCTCAAACCCCACTTTTTTATACACTCATTCTACAATACCTTCTCTTTTTATTGATGTTTTTACAGACCATCCCATTTATTTGAGAATCGGTATGTAGTTGACTTCCAAGCTGTGCTGCACATCTATCCAAACGATGGCCTTTTGAACTGTTGCAGTCAGAGAAACTCTACCACAGTCAAAGGGCCGAACAGAGACGATAAATGGGAGTTTCCCTCAGGCCATCCGAATCCTAAATGAGGACACTGCCAAGGCTGCTGACAGACTACACCTCTGGTGTCACCTCCACTATTCCTCTGCATACCTTTATTCATACCAGATTTATTTATTTTTCTGTGCACTACATCTCATATCTCATTTTGCACAAACCATCTTCGCTTACCTTTGACTTCCTGTGATGCTCCCAATGTGCCCTAAATGCATCAACCCTTCTCTCCAACCCAGTCCACACTATATACTTTACTCCCTCACACGGACACTGCCAAGAAACCAATGCAGCCTTGGCTGGTGGTCATCTCAGGTTTACTGCTCCTACAATCTCTGTCAAGCTCTTGATTACCTCATCTAATGTTTTTTTTTTGTATTTTAGCTTTTCAGTCAAGCCTAATTGAGCTTTGTTTATTTGTCTATTTATGTATTTAAATTATATCTTACATAGAAAGTATTGGCTTACATTAAGTTTTATTTATTGAATATTTATGCATTTTAATTTGTTAGACTTTCTAATGTTGCTGACTCTGGTATTCCTCTGTGTAAATTGATCAGATTTATAATTTTCCTCAGTTCCCCAGTTTTTGTTTGTATTTTCACATAATGCTATTTTATATTTAACACTTTATTAATTCCAAGGTGATTATTTGCTTTGTTTGTGTATGAGGTGGGCTATGGAGGATGGGGGTTGGCATGTTGCATTTTTTGCATTGAAGCAATTTGTTTTCGATTAATATTGTATGAAAAGTGCTGTTTAAATAAAGTGTGACTGATTGAATGATTGATTTTTTGGCCTCCCTCCCTCCTCTTCACCCAGCCTTCATCCATCCATCCATTTATCCATCCATCCATCCATCCATCCCAGACCACCCTTAACGAACAAACTCCTGCCCTACGTCCATCTTCCTTCCATCCATTAATTCGTCACATCATATACTTACTTATTTTTATCAAACCTTTATATATTACATGGTTGTAATGCATCGTCATTAGTGAGACTATCATGTTAAGGAAGGAAAGGCTAGGATCTCCCAAGACAATATTAATCTAATAATAATCTGTAGTATGCAGTTTAAGTTGGAAGATCCCTTGTGAGAATTTTGTGGAGGATAAAACATTTTATTCCATAGTTTTACTCCTGTAATTTGTTGCCAAGATTGCATGACATGAACCCAGATAGTTGGGTGCCTCGATAGATGGTTTTAGTATAGCATCATCAGCTTTCATTGATTTCATTCAGCACACTAACCTGTCTCCTGTCAAGTACTTTTAATAAAAGCCAAGGCCTCGATTGAGAAACAAGGCTATCACTGTCAATTAAGTGGATACTCATATTAGATATTCAGTTTATGTTGATAAATAGTGACACGGATTCGTAGAATGTAATTGCTGATTGAATTGGAATCTTGACAGAATCTTATAAGCAAGAAAATGATGAATGTGTTGACATTCTGCAGGTGAAGAAATAGGAGATAATTCTTATGTTTTTCTTTAACCTCAGATTCCAATAAGACTAACACTATTTCTGTTTATTTGAAATGTTACTATGGATCAAGCACAAGAGGTCTTCCGAGTTTCTTTTTCTTTTCTCCCCCTATATCTGTCCTTTCCGGACATGTTCTGGTGAGTAAGCAACAGCAGATAGGTTTAATGATCTCTGCTTGACCTCCACAGCCCCCTTTCCCTTGAGCGAGCCAGGCTGAGACTCTGTAATAGCACTTTGTATGTTTAGGGCCACATGGCTGCAATTCAACTCCATCCTTGGCTGTCAACATTGTGGTGGATCATCAGAAAATCTTCAGCGCACTCAAACTGTGTCTCCTTCACCCGGCGCTGGCCTCGTCTCCGGCTCCCTCCCGCCAGGCACAACCAGATCTGGAACGTGCACAACACTTTAAGGCAGCCATCGGCGTAATTGTCTTGGCATGGCATGGGCGCCCCACCATTGGTGCATAAATAACTATGGTCAGGAGATGGAGGGATAAATAGGCTTGTTTTAAGAGGGTGGTGGGAAAAAATTGAGAGAATGGAAAGATGGAGGAAGGAGAGAGTGAGCGAAAGAGAAACAAGCGTCTCCAGTGGCAGTAAATTGGACTGAGATCTATTGCCAATGCGGCAGTCCTTTCAACCTGAGTGTGGGAGGGAGGCATTAAAAATTCAGTCATTTTCAAACATGACCATCACTTTGGAGAGATAATGAGTGTCCTGAACGCTGGCTGACAAACCCACCCCCGACCCGCTCTTTTCTTCCCTGCGCCTACATGACAGATAACACTTCATTTAACTACAGAGACAGAGACATGAGTGATGATGAGAATTCCCCAGCAATGTCTTTCCTCTAAAATACTCTTGCTAATTAGTTCAATGCGTCACTGGGCTGAATAAACTCTCCAATGCTCCTCTCCCAGTCCTTTCACAAAGGCTCTTTTTCATCAGCGCGCGGAGATTAGTGGCAGTTTCACCTCTGTGTGTTGTTAAAAGCACTGCCGAGATTTCAAGGTGATGCAACTCTAGATCTTACTATCCACTAAATATGCACAATTAGGTGTTAACTCATCAATTTGTTCCTCTAATAGCCCACTTGACCACTGTGCAGAATGTGGGTAATTAACATTCAAACATGAAAACACCTGAAAGAACCACAGAGACATGAGATCCACGCAGGGATCTTTATTCTTAGCTGGAGCCTGTGAATAATTACGCTTGCATGTGTCAGGCACATGGCACTTCAGAGTGTTTAGAGGAATGTGATGCTGCTGTCACAGTAGGGTGGAGGAAAGGCAACTTCAGCCGATGGCAGACTAGCTATTAGCGAGACTGTCCATGAGACTAGTGGAGCAAAACCATTTTTGATTTCCTCCTGAATTACTTTCTTAGCCGCCAAAGGGTCCTCTGGGATCTTGTGAGGATAGAAAGAGCACCCAGTAGTGTTAACAGGATGGGTGGCATTTGATTTGCCGCTTTGTTCCTCCTCCCCTCTCCATATGGCTTCTAATGTTTGATTTTTGCCTCTTAATCCTATGGCGTACACTCCTGGAATTAGCTGGGTGATGGAAGTGCTGGTCTGATCTACCAGCGCGGCTCAGCCTCGCGGTAAGTCACAGCCATAATTCTCAATTACAGCTCAAAACTGTTTTAAAGACGTGTGTGGGCACGCAGTATACGCATCTTCACACACATCACATGCAAAGACGCACCGACAGGCATACACCTAGACACACAGAGCTTTAACCTGTAATTTCTTGCCATTCTCTACGGATTTAAAAATCTTTTCAGGCAGGGATTCAGAGTACTGTGAAAATATCATAATTCATTGAATCCTTTGAGTTGTCTCTGCAGGAGCATGTATTTTTTTCTTTCATGTGCAGTTGGCAAATGCATAGACAAACAGCACCACTGACCACTGAGAGTCCACAGCATGGTCGTCAAAAGTTAGCTTTGGTGCAGCTATCTCTACCCGGCAGGGGGTCAACGTGCTTTGAACACAGAACATAGCCAAACACCTCTCTTGACACCACCTCCATTATGTATTGCTTATTGCTTTAGGTTTTACTTGGAAGTGTAGCAAGTAACATGGAGATATTGTGCAAAATTTCTCAAACTTTTATAAGACTTCATGTGATGTTTTGCTTGCAGCACTCCATTTCTGGCAAACCAAAACAATGGACCTTCCAGGTGAATTTTGTGAATTTGTGCAAGATAACATTTTCTAACTTTAAAACCAACTTTTTTTTTTTGTAATGCAAGTCAACCTAGCATTACCTGCCATATCACATTGCCTTGAAAGGGTATTCCTATCAGCCACAGCCTTATGCAGCACTCCATCACAGTGCAGCAAAGCTATGACACCAATGTTACGCTTTGAAACTTCCACATGTTCCCTTTATTGCAGAGACGCTACATCTTGAGCCAAGGATAGCGTTGCAGCAGTACATCAATTGTTTTTTTTCATGGTGATTATTAACGTTATTTATGTTTGTTGGTCTGGAATTGGATTTATAATATATTATAAGATTATCAATTAGAATAATTAAGTTGTTATATAATGACAACAGAAAACTGTGAAAATGTGTAACTAACCTAATAAGTCTCCACTGTGACTGTGTTTTAGATCAGCGGTTCTCAACTGGTCTGGCTTTGGGACCCACCATCATCCCATCATGACAAGACGAGACCCAAAACGAGGAAAATGTTCAACTTCTAAAATGTTGAACAAAAAGATACAACATTACCAAAAAATGACACAAAATTACCACAAAAAAAGACACAAAATTACCAAAGAAGACACAACGTTTTCCAAAAAAAGGCACAAGATTTCCAAAAAAGACACAAAATGATCAGAAAAAGATGTTAAATGACAGAAAAAGGCACAAAAACCCTAAAAAAAGACACAAAATTACCAAAAAAGACACGAAAACAAACAGAGTGAATAGACGGCATAAAAAAATCCCCTTCAAAATAAAACCACAGGATTTTTTTTGCCCAGGTAAAGGCCCACGACCCACTGGAAATGGGTCCCGACCCACCAGTTGAGAATCACTGTTTTAGATGATGAAATCACACTCATTTTGAATGCCCACACTCCAACAGCTTCTGTTACTGTATTATTTTGTTATAAACACAAATACCAACACATGCTGAGCAGACACCAAGCCTGTTATAACAGTAACATGATCATCTAATCTTTGTGCTGTGTGGGAACAACAACTATGTAAATATCGGTTGATGTTGGTCAGACAAAGTCTTTCATTGTCTTCAAGCTCTGCCAATCCTCTGCTCCTGTATGTTAGATCATGAAACTGCTCAGATATTTGTTTGCGTCCACGCACAAGATGATCACAAGCAGCAGATGTCCACCCCCACAATGCAACACGTTCCAACTTCTGGTGTTCAGAAAGTTGAAAGTACCCTATAGTGAATGCATAATAATCATGCTTTTATTGCTGAAAAGGGAAAAGGGGTATCTGCCTATATAAAAATTAATTTGTAAGATTTCTAGGTCTCCTTCCATATCAAAGTATTTATTAATTCATAATTTATGACAGAAATTAAAAAATCAAAGAACACTGATGATAAAATGAGCTGCAATGTATCTTTATATGTTGAAAATAGTGAAATTATAAGCAATCCTTTTATAAACATGACGACACCAACATAACTATTCATTTAATTATTACGATATTTATGCAAAACTTTCACAAGATAAAGATTAGAACTGTAATACAGTACATACAGAAAGAAAAAATACAAACTAAACAGCAAGAAGCAATTTCCAAAATAAAAGTCAACCCCAAAGAACCCAATGAAACCACCAGTTAAAGGCAGCATATTCACAGGGACAACATAACCCACAGTTGGTACAAATTGTCAGTGTGTCAGGGTGCCTTTGCTGCATAATAACTTTTTAATCAAATGTGTTACAGTCATGAAAGAGGTACCACTTAAAGCCCAAGACTTTAAGCCTTCTCTTGATCTTGATATTAATCTTAATAGATAAATACATTTGGAGAACTCTACAAGGGTACAAAGTGTGCCAACAAGCTCCAGTCCCTGGTCTTTTTTCTCTGGTTGTTGCATATCGAGCCAAATGTTCAAAGGCGCTATACTTCTACTACTACATGCTGCTGCTCCAAAAAATTTGAGATTTTACTTTACTCACACCGAGAAATTTAGGTCGTTCCATTAAAGGGACAGGGATCTCAAAAAAAGAAAAAATGGCTGTATTTTTTCTGGTGCTATTCATCAGTCTAGATTGTTTTGGTATGAGGTGCAGAGTGTTGGAGATATCAGTAGGAGAGATGTCTACCTTCTCTTGAATATAAAGGAACTAGATGACACACAGCTTCTGGTGCTAAAGCGAGAAAAATACATTTGAAAAACTAATTAGCAATGTATTTTTCAACAAATCATGACCCAGGAGAATGTCCAATCATTTTTGTGCTAATTTCTTTGCATAGCTACATCATGTTCTTTGCCACATTCTATGTCATGGCTTTGAGCACCACCAGTAAAGTAACATATCGTTCTGTTATATTAGAGAAAAGGCAGATAAACCACGGCCAATGTGTCCAACACACAGCAACTTACAAACAAAAAACACAGATTGATATAGGCAAGAAGAAAAAAGCGATGACCTGTTCCTTTAACAGCAGAAGCATTAACGTGACCCATTACAGTTCCAGCATGTTTTTGTCTTTGAGTCAAGCAGAAGCAGGTTGTATTTTCCACTTTGATTAACCTGTGTACAGACAGCAGGCCTCTCGATGCCTCTCCTTCCATCTTCAGCGATGTGCTCCTCTAATGAGGTTCTGATGTAGTGGATTCCACCAGAGACCAGTGGCACTATTAATGGTGAGATCTCATCCTCACAAAGGCTTTCATTTACCTCCACCTGCATACTCTAATATAGCAGGTATGGTGTCTTTATTTCTTCAGTGGAAGATCCACGCCGACTATCCGGATAGATCTAAGTGCAGCCACATGGTACATTTCTCCTTTTAGTTCCCTCAGCTCAAACAGTGGGGACACAGAGTGTTACACACATGATAAGAGTCTGGAATCCAGGAGAAAAGAAACTCCGGTATGGCAGTACGAGGGGAAGGAAGAGTGCAACAGAAAAGGGATCTTAGAAAAAAGGAACCAATCCTTTGTAGTGACACATGGAACAAGATGTTTCACCAAAGAAAAATGCAAATTGCTATCAACGGGAACAAAATGTAACAATATCAAACGCAGTTGACAATGAGAAGTCACACAAGACATGTCCTAATGAGGAGGTACAAAAAAAATGAACCTCAGACATTTTAATCTTTTAAAACCCCGGCAGGCGGTACATTGTTAGACAAACCACATGTCAGTGTGTTGATTTTTTTCCTCCGCACCCTTTTCCCTTCTTCTACCGGCTTTATTTATTCCTTTCGAGCCCCTGCGATGCATTTTAACAAGGTTGTCAGTGTTTGAGGGCCCATCACACGGGATCAGGTGTCCTCTCTGAACTCAAGGGACAAAAATCTGAAAAACGTACTTAGCTGATAGATGGGCATAAAATTTGCACAAGTACAGCTAGCTGCACACCCTGTCCAGTGAGCTTCATAGCTAATCCTGCACACACAACCTCAAATATGAAACCATCACACCAAGTCACATTGAACCAACTTTGTCAACAAGAACAACAAGAAAAATGACAGTGATAACACTGTCAACTAAATAACTAAATAACTGATAACTAAAAAGGTCCTTGATTTTACAACTTTGTGTCTGACTTAATGCAACGTTACTAGCCGTCTTCGCTGTGCCCGGGCCATCCTCTTTGTGAAGAAAGTTGGAAAGATGGCCACCACTTTCTCGACATAGTTCTTGGGTGCACACTGTTTTCTGTTGTCCTCTGTTGCTGATTGAAACCGCAAAGCTAATCCACTTGTTCTTTCATCTTGAATATCCACTTGGTCACAGTTACAGATTACAAATGTGATTCGTTTCAAATCAGCTTTGCACTACTGTTGCATCTAGCATAAAACTTTCACAATTTATCTTTTTAAACTATAATGATTGCTTGTACAAACATTTGTTTATTTTCTATTATCTCTGATCTGAGTCTGCCCTCTGACCCTTCACCTCCTGAGCACTCACTCGTGCAGGACATTTACTGTAATGGCCAGATTTGCTTCCAGTTGCTGTTTTGCTGCTGATAGGAGTCGCTGTGGTCTCAGATCCACTCAGGTTTTACACATAATGTTAAACACACCCAAACGTGTGTTAGAAGATGGTTCAATAAACCATGTATTCAAAACTGTAGTAGTCAGGGGTTGAATCTTGGGTGGAACAGTGAAGGTTATTCTGGGTTGGTGTGGCTCAGATGGTAGAGCTAAGCAGTCGCCCACTGATCAGAAGGACGATGAACCCCAAATTGCTCACGATGCTTGTTGGAGAATGAATGGATTAGTGATGGTGGCAGGTGGCAACTTGTAGGGTCGTCTCAACCACCAGGGCAATACCATTTACCATTTATTTTGACACTTCATGACTCAGTATATATCCAGGTTCTTTAGTGACAGCAGGGAAAGGATCCTTATGACAATGTAAAATTAAACTTAAATGTTGATGGCCAGTCTCATAGGCCAGAATGGCTAAACTGACATTTACATATTACCCTGTGATAATGAATAATCACAGATAAACTAAAGAAAGTGCTTTAGGGACTCTCAGGTACAAGCAATTATAAAGTATGTCTGACAACCTAATTATTGCAGACTGTGTGCCAATGATACCAATGATAGTGTTGTGAAAGACATCTCTGCAAAGAATAAAAATAATTGTATTTCACACCTAGTCCCTATTATAGTTACAAACCTCTGTCTTTTCTCGGATACAAAACTTTTTACTGGCACCCTGTGAATCTTACCACAGAGCCATGTTGGCTTGTATTTCTGTAAGCACACAATCACATTTACACACATATGAATATGAATATGCCATACACATTCCTGCTGTTGTTTTCACACGTAACTACTGATAAGCAGATGGTGATATTAACATGCAGAAGAACGTCGCAAAGAGCAGTGGAGAAGAATAATGGCCGCCGATGGAAACATTGATTTAAAAAAATGTAGATGCCCAAATATTCTGAAAAATCTGGTTTGCAAATGGGGAATGAAATACATTTAGCATGTTTGTAAGGCCTCGACGTTGTGCACAGTGAACTGTGTTAGTTTACATAAAACCTCTGCAGGATACATTTAATGGCCCAAATCTAAAGCAAGACCCCAATTTTCAAGACAAAGAAAAAAAAATTCTCAGAAGTTTCTCATCTTTCTGTCCACATAAACAATCAGCAAGAAACTCTTTTCATTCCTACTGGTCCGTGTTCAGTTTCAGCTCTTCGACTTTTGCTCGAGGTTGTTAAAAGGCCAAACAATACTATAGGTATTGTTTTTCAGTAACAATAAGACCAGTCACTATGTTAGATCACCAAGGAAAGTCATTGTTCTCCCATTTTTGGGGCCCGGACACTTCCAGGAGCTTAAAGTCTCAAATCAGCAATAAAAGCCTCGAGAAAATACTCTAACCAAAGTGAGGAGAGCAGGATAAATAGTGTGATTATAAGCATTTTTTAGGGAATTTCCTTGTGCAGGCAGTTCCAGAATCTCTACCCCCTGAGTGCTATCTGTCCACAGCCTTCAGGTGTAGTTTGATTTCAAAGGTCATTCATAGCCAAGTGGTTTCCGTCTCTGTCTAATTACTGCCCACTCCCAGCTACAAGGCTTAACCCTTCTATCTGAAAACTCCTTCATCTGTCCTGGTCCAGCAGCTGCATGTGGGAGAAAGCTACTCATTAGACTGACTCTGTTGAACATATTTGACCTCACCGGGTCATGTGTTGCAATAGGGGTGACAGCCGAAACCTGTACCGTCTAATCTCCGACCAAAAATCTGAATAAGTGAGGCAGTAGTTTCGTGTGATAGAACACGGAACCTCTCTGGGTTATTCTCTCTTGTTCTCTTGTTACTTTTCTTTTTTCTTAACATCTCTGTTGGCCTGTCATTTAAGCACTGAAGAATCTAGACTGATAGCATTGTCTGGATGAGAAAATCATATCCTATCATATCAAGAAATACCTCAATTTATCACCCACCCCAACCATCTCAACAGATTCCGGTTTACCAAAGTATAATATCAAACCTTTTTCTGTCCTATGTATAGTGTAAATTAATGTCCCTAGTAGATCAAGAGCAGCCATCATTTTCCCTGACCCCATAGCTGCAAATGAATAACCAGCCTATTTGGTGTGTTAGCCAGGAAAAGTATTTAAAAAAGGACATTTCTATTATATAACTATATAATCTATATAACATCTATTCTGCTAGAAAGATTTCTGTTCAGAGCTGTGAGAGCTGCTCATGGCTGTGAGAAACGTCAGCATGACATGAGAAAAAAGTATATAAAGTATGTTCAAAATACATGAAATCCAAAGTCTCACTTTGAAGTGGACACATTTCCTCATGTTTAAAAGGAAATTATGGCTGAAATTGAAACTTTTACTGTTTGAGAAAGAACCTAACAAGCATGTACTTAACAGCCTTAAATGTCAGTCGGAGCTAACTCAAGTGTTCATCTGGTCACTACCGTTAATAAGCTCAGCAGCTCACAGCTGGATGATTTTTACTGCCTTTTTATATCTGGATAATCAGGCTCTTTTGGGATTCGACTCCTCTTCTTCTGAAAAGTTCAGAGAATCCATATTAAACTTTTTTCTGGTGCAGTGTTTGTGGCTCAACCTTACCTCTGAACCCAAACCCAATCTGACTGATTCCGATGCATAATGTATTCCTTTAGTTCGGGTCACATCATGTGGCAGTGATTGACGTGGCCTCCCACCAACACACACATACAGCACAGATAGGTGAGTCTGACTGGTGTGTTTTGCATATTGACACCACTGTCATCAGATTGTAAAAGTTGTTGACATAAAATAAGTGGTCTACCTTCAGTGGTCAGACTCAGTCGGCAGTACACATAAAGGATTGTGGGTAGCGGGGTGACAAAAAGCTTGAACAATGCAAAACCTGCCTTTAAATATTCCCTGATCAAATAAAAGATTCATGGCTGATCTCAAAATGTAAAACAGCACCACTGAAGGCCAGACCTTATGACATCCATGGCGTCAGTGAGTTCATTTCTGTTCAGCGTAATGGGAGCAGGAATATTAAGATACTGCAATATGAATATAAGTACACTCTAAAACTTAATCAAATAAACAAGCGGGCAGTTGCCTTGAGGGCTAAAACAAAGGCTGTTCACTCACCTCCCTGAAAAAAACACACACATGGATTTAAATTATAGATGAATTCTGAGCGCTAGATACCCTGAGATGACTCTAGCACAAAGAGCTTCATTGACCTGCAGTTGAAGCAATGCTGGCACAGTTTTAGAGATGCCTCTTTTATAATGGTGGTCATTGGGAAATATGTAATTTAGCCTGCCGTACAAATACAGTTAGGGTCAACCAAAACCTATATGAACCAGGGGTCTTGTGTCTGAACAACATGGGGGAGCGACTTGTAACATCCACAGGATTTTATTGTATTTTCAAATGTATCAAATGGAAGGAATCACTGATCATTAAAATCACCCAGTTTCCATAGTGACACAAGAATTGACACTTTAAAAAAACACCTCGATAAATATTGGTGTATCTGATTCATTAAAAAACACAAAACCTGAGGCAAAGAAAACAGGTCAAGAGATATCTCAAAGAAAAACACCTTTACTGGGATAGAGAATATTCAAGTGACTAAGACAGGTAACTTAATGAATGTTTTGTTTTTGTCTTTGGAAGCCTAAAATGCAAGCTATTTTGACATGTTTTGACAAAAAAAAAACAATTAAACATTTAGCAAATTCAGTCTATATCCTTTCTTTAGGTTAATTGCAATATCTGCAAATCTGTTCAGAGAGAACAGTGGATTTTGTCTTTTTGATATATTCACTTGAAAACTTTACAAAGACAATACAATACAATACAATTTCCTTTTCAACTTCATGCACTTTTATCAACAAGCTTATTCTGAATTTGATGTCGGAAACAAATTTCAAAAAAGTTGTGACAGGGCCAACAGAAGCCTAGGAAACATGTGGAATGCTCACCTGTTTGAAACATTGCACAGGTAAACAGGTGACTTGGTAGCATGTGATGGTATCATGAACAGGTATGAAAGGGACATCCACCAAAGGCTCACAAGCCAGTATGGGCGCGGATGAGCTAATAATCCAATAGTTAGGGATGTTTTGGATTTCACCATCTAAAATCCATCACATCATTTAAAGATACACGTAATCGCTGCACTGTATTAAAAACAACATGCTTGAAGGACATCACCACATGGGTTCAGGGACACGTTGCAAAATGTTGTTGGTAATTGTGTCGCTGCATCAAAATTAAGTTACTACTCTATCATGCAAAGCTAAAGCCACACATCAGCAACATCCAGAAATGCCACAACTTGTCTGGGCCCGAGCTCATCTGAGATGAACTGAACCAAAGTGTGAAAGTGTGCGGTGGTCCAACGATCAACAAATCATTGACATCATGTCGTCTTGGCTAAAGAGGAAAATTATCCATTTTGTTACTAAAGTTCAAAAGCCACTAATGTATGATGGAATGGGGGTGTGTCAGTGCCCATGACATCATCTGTGACGGCACCATTAATGCTGAAAGGTACATATAGGTTATGGAGCAACATATGTTGCCATCAAGACATCGTTTTTTCGAGAGGAGTGCAGCTACAAGACTGACCCACCTGCGGTCAAGATCTGTCTACCACTGAACATGTGTGGCGCTCCATAAAGCACAAAATACAATCCTTAGTCATCTATCAAGAGGGAATAGGAATTGCACTTTCAGTTGGTAAAAGAAAAAGTGATATTACGCAGTGATAAACATTGTTGAAATTTTTTTTTTTATGGCAATCCATCCTTCAGTTTTTGAAATATTTTGGTCTGGACTAAAGTGGTAGTCTGACAGCCTGACCAACTAACAGACAATGACATGTCTAATATGATGCTTATTTGGTTAAAAAAGTATAAAGGGTGTCTCGGTCTCCTAATGTTTGGGAACTGCTGTGTAACAGTTTTTAATAGAACGAGTTTGGTAAAAAGAAAAAACCTGAATGCATAAGAATCTGACTCTTCAGTAGTACAAGTTTCAAAGACAAAAACTAAAATGAAGATAAATCACTGGAAAAGCATCTCTTATGCTACGAAATTAACAATAACAAATATAGGTGGCTTTTTCCTCATCCACGTAAATGGTCTCGATGGAGCTCTCTGCCTTCTTTTTACACTGAATTACCATTCCTCGAGACTTTGTCTTTAAACCAAGACTGCTTCATTTGGGCATCAATATTTTATACTCAACTCTCTCTCATTGCTGGTAACCTGCAGGTGGGTTTTCCATTACCACCATTTAATTTCTCGCCACAGTCTGATTGACTCAACTTGTTGTGCTTACCGTATTTTCCGGACTATAAGTCGCAGTTTTTTTCATAGTTTGGCCGGGGGTGCGACTTATACTCTGGAGCGACTTATGTGTGAAATTATTAACACATTATTACCGGTATATCATTTCACATGTTATTTTCACACTAAACCGCAAGAGGGCGCTCTAGGCCTGTGTTGACGATGAGTCTGAAGTAAGCGACGTAGAAGAAGAAGCGCCGCATCTTCTACCTCCGGAGTTAGCAGAGGATGAAGATTTCATTGGATTTTAGTTATTTGGAGTGACACGGATGGTTTGGTAAACTTCTTAGCATGTTATTTATGCTATAGTTATCTGAATAACTCTTAATATGTTATGTTAACATACCAGGCACGTTCTCAGTTGTGTCATGTAACGTAAGCATACCGTACAATTATTCAGCCTGTTGCCTCTATTCTATTTTTATTTTAAATTGCCTTTCAAGATGACATGTCTGTTCTTGGTGTTGGATTTTATCAAATAAATTTCCCCCAAAAATGCGACTTATACTCCAGTGCGACTTATATATGTTTTTTCCTTCTTTATTATGCATTTTATGGCTGGTGCGACTTGTGCTCCGGAGCGACTTATAGTCCGGAAAATACGGTACCTTAGCAAATGCTGCTAACTGAATATGGCTAAAAGTAACTGTGCAGGACTTATGCTTGTGAATTCTGGTTCCGCATTAAGAGTATCACTCTATATACCTTATATTCTGTGTGCAGCTGCGAGGACCAGACCGTGACACCTGTATAGTGACAGTCACAGTTGTTGTGTGCCTATGAAAGTAACTGGAATCTATTCAACTTGGTTATGTTAAGTTGAAAAGAATGTGCTTGCTTGCTCATGCTTTGAGTGGTTAGGTTCAAGGTAGGTACCACGTAAACATCCTCTGAATTTGAAATGTTTCTCAAACTTTGTCATTATGTCCTCGTCCTGTCTCTCTCAAGCGTTCCTTTCCTTCTTTCTGATGTTAAAGCACCAAAGAAAACAAACTAAAAAGTGACACTAGAACTTGCACTCTAGCGAAGAAGACGGATCTGTTCAGCAAAATCATTAATCAGTGGGCTTTACCTTGAGCCCATCTTAGCATCCGGCTTTCAGCAGCAGATGAATAAACATAACAGCTAAAGCTGCTTCACATGGGTGTTATTAAATTTGAGCGTTACCCAACGTGAACCCGGCAGAAAAGTTCACAGAGCCACTGGTTACCTGCGTTAAAGTACTGCATCGGGACGGAAGAGTGTGAGCGCGTTGAGCCACTGAGTGGCTCAAATTGCCAATGCTGTGAAAAACTACAGTAGAGCTGCGGCATCAGCAGTTTCATCACTGCTATTTCCGACAACAAGAGTATTTTCTCCGATAAGGCTTTGTGTCTCTGCTTGGTTCCCTTTCCCCACTGTGATGAACGGCGCACCTCAAGGTCAACTCTGCCTACAGCTGGAAACAAGGCACACACACACACACACACACACAGATACAGTCATTCACATACATTATGCCTCTGCACAGAAGGATAGTTTAACATTATGACACAAAAGATCCTTTTATGTTTTTCCTGCGTATAAACTGCTGTGTAAGTAATACAAAGTGCCGTGCACTATTAAAAGCAGAACAATTAATGATCCGCTGCCATTTTTCAAAGCACAGACAACACAACACTGGTTAATGCTACATGTTGTACTGCAGTTGTACGCAGGCCCTCTGAAAACTTGGTTTCTGTCTCTATATTCAGAGCTAATGGATCAGTGCAACATATTTATATTCAATGCACAGAGCAGCAATAAAGGATTGGAAACACCATATGGGAAAAAGACACAAGTATGCATGCAAATAGTAAACATGAATGTACTCTGACACACAAACAAAGAAAAATAGAACAAACCTTCGGCCCCATTAACATTAACAATTAACAATTTTCTCATATCCAGATATCGCATGTTATTTAACAAGCAGTAGTCTTAGAGGGAATCATTTCTTTCTTATTTTCATTAGAACAGACTTTTGATTGATAGCATTTTGGGGGTAGGTGCTAGATCCAGATTTTCTCAGTATGAGATCTTTTTTTTTCCTATACTTTTTATGCAGGACAAACTGCTTATTGCTGCACAACTTTTTTTGTCAACTTTAGAACTTCAATGCAGCAGATCAGCTGTTCAGTTCAGTAGTGCATAAGAATGAGTTCTAGTATATGTTCAATCATTTCCTGCCTGGAGCGTGTCTGGCTCTCCAAACTGGGAACATGTAGACCATCATCTGCTGCAGGTCATATATTGACTGTGAGTAACGCATACAAGCCCACTTCAAAAAATATCTGAACTATGCCTTAAAGTCTGAGGGTTAAGGCCTTAGTTCAAGACAAGGAAGTCAGGTTCTACCAAGATTTGAACCTGGATCACTGGATACAAAGTCCAGAGTGCTAACCATAGAACCCTTCACTACAATTTATACATTAATTTAAATGTAATAATGTATCATATGCACATTTAGAAAGGTTACTTCCCAAACTAAAGACCAAAAAGAGCATGGGAGAGTAAATTATGCCTACATGTGTGTTGATTCAGCAGGAAAAACATAAATATTTGAAAGCAATACAGTATGCCTGGAGCCTTTCTGCAATATATTGTTTTTCTTTTTTTAATTGTCACCTGCTGCCTGCATTTTGTGTTTTCCTTTACATAAATAAAGGGATCACTAACATAAATGTACACACAAGAAAGTAAGAGTTTCACGCTCAAAATTCCCTGCCTCATGTCCTGCATGGTGGTTGCATTTTCAATCTGCTTCTTTAATATCAGACCCAGCAGATATCTGATCTGTCTAAAACTCAAAGTGGCCAGGTGTAAATTAGTTGTTAATGAGCTCATTGTGGGATATAAAAGCATGATTGCTGCCTTCCAATAAAACATGATAAGTGACTATCAAGCTTTTGTATCAATTTATTCTACAAATGTCTTCCCCACTGGCAAAATAAGCCATCTCATTAGTTAAATAAGTTGTGAGCATATTGATTAGAGTGTTTAATTTACCTCACCTCTCTGACTGAGCAGGGAGGGCCTAAAGGAAGAAGAGAGAGAAAAGAAAGAGAGAGAGAGAGAGGCGTGCAGAGTTTAAAGCATAGAAACGGCAGATTACAGCAAGAGCCGTGAACACACAGTACCTGATGACACTGCTAGATGAAAAGGCACTCACCAACATCAATATGATACAACCTCCGGGCACCATCCATAGCTGTACAGAATTCCATGCAATCCATCCAACAGCTGTTGAAATATTTCAATAAAAACTATGAGTAAAGGATCACAAAAGTCAGTTATCTTCTGGGGACAACACATACACATTTTTTTGTCATTTGATTTAGCTTGTTAACGGTGTGCCAACAAATAACAAGTGAAGTGTTCCAATAATTACCAATTCTGGTTTGGTCGAAATAAAAATTTATTTA
>CAFUXE010000179.1:480156-497531 GCA_903364295.1 Serranus cabrilla | reverse complement strand
TGTTTCTTCTTGGTTGGAACAAAAACCTGCAGCCACTCGGCCCTTTACTGGATCAGTTTGACACCCCTGCTTTACATCATCCTACCTTCTTTATGTACATACAATGCAAAATAATTATTTATACTGCATTAAAAAAAACTTTTTTGAGCCCTTGCCTTCACATAATGCACAGAATAGGCTCTAGTAAGTGATTTTTCCATCAGCTGCTGCCTTCAATAACCAGATAATACAAAATAATACTCTGGAGAGCTTGTTATATCTTATTAGATCCATTCATCACCCAACAACAGAGAACAACACTTTTAAAAAAAAATGTGTATTTATTAAAAATTGTTTATTTCATACATATAAAAAGCCAAGCCTGTTGAAGATCTATTTCAAATGGTGAGAAAATAGCAACAAATCACAACCTGGAATAATTATTCACAAGCAAATCAAACTTCATTTAGTCTGATCTGTCACTTGAGAGCATTTTGTAAATTTTTACGCAGTGTTGACCAGCAACTGGTCTTAATAAATGAATGTAAAAAAATAAGGAAAAGTGTTCTCTCTCCCCCCACATCGAGCACGCTGTCAGTGTTTCTTAGTGTCACAGTCATAATCGATACCAACACTTTGAACTCTTGTGAGCGCCGAGAAGTATTTTATAGGCCGTGTGCTGTGCTGTGCAGAGGAGAGCAGTGACAGGGATGGGAGCAGAAAATAGAGAAGGGAACAGGAGGTTTGGTGAAGCTGCCGAGCATCCCTCCCCTGCCTCTTCTGATCCCATCATCACACCATGCATTAGTCAAGCCTTGTGGCCCCTCTGACGTCTGCAAAGAATATGTGAGCGTAGAAGGAATCCATCAAGAGTAATGGTATTGCTGTATGCCCTCAGGGCAGCCATCTT
This sequence comes from Serranus cabrilla, assembly GCA_903364295.1. Classification (NCBI taxonomy): domain Eukaryota; kingdom Metazoa; phylum Chordata; class Actinopteri; order Perciformes; family Serranidae; genus Serranus; species Serranus cabrilla. Next base: position 496,642 of record CAFUXE010000179.1, on the reverse strand, counting down.
TAATCCTTACCCATCATGCCTTAGCCATAAACTATGCAATCACGGCCCAGTTTGCCGGCAACAGGCTGGTCCCACTCAGCGAGCGTGTGGTCTTCATGCTCTATTTAAGAGCGAGTCAGGGGTTTTTACTTTAGATCTGCTCCCTCCCCTTACTCCTTTTTTATATTTTACCTTAACCAGATGTGTCAGGTCCCCAGCTTCTCCTCCATTCTCTCGCTCTCTTCCTCCTCCACTCCTCTCCTCCCCTTGGCAGCTGTTCACTCACATTGCCTGCCATCTCTTTCTCTGCCTCCCTCTAGGTACGTCTTCACTCGCCCTCTGTTGAGTTCTCACAATTTCTTCGCCGGCTGGGTTTTTGTGGGTAAAATCATAATAAACCGGAGCACCGCAGCATGTAGATGATACTACTGTACTCTGATATTCCTCATAAATTACATGGTGCTTCTGAGAGAAAAAAACTGAGTTGCATAACATGCATTGGAATATTCATGGAGTTGCATGGCATTAGCCTACATGATGTCTTTTGAAGGAACTTCCACTTCTAATGGCAATTCCATAAAGTGTTTTATCATTGAGATAAATGGACCAACATGGACCAGTGGTAGTGATAAACACACAGAATTATTACTAACTCTGCAGCTCTGCAGAGCTCATCAGGCATTTTAGACTCTTTCAGCTCATAGTTTTGGTTTTGTTTCAGTCTCTAATCAACCAATCACATGAAAATACTCAGGAGAAGCCACTGTATACAACCTGCTCAGCAGCAATCAGTAGACAGACACAGTTAGAGACTAGCTGGTGAGCAGAGTATAACATAAAGCTGCTTTAGTAGATATTTTTTTCAGGAGTTGTAGAGGCCAAAACAGAGTTGTTGCACCATATCTGCGGCATGTGGAAATAAGCGCCTATACCCCAACATGTTAACAATATCATCTTATAAGGGTGATGATAGGTCAGCGTTTTGTTTAATTGCAGGAGGTTTCCATTATCTTCTGCAGCTTCCCAGAAGTGTAACTTATATTGGAATCCAAAAATTGAGTGATCAAGTGATTATGTTTTATGGTCAAAATGCAATTTTTCCAGGTTTTCCCTCATAGGTTTCTGCACGATGACTTTAGCAGACTAGCTAGCAGGAAAAAGCTGCTGACAATTTACACACCAAAGTTGCCAGATTTACCATCACTACAACATATTGCAGCAAAACGTGATACTCATCTTCTGTAGCATTAGTCCTTCTCTTCAAGGTTTAGGCTACTTGGATTTGTTGGGGTTGTGTGAGGTACTTAACCATCGAGAGTGTAATATTTACAGTAGATGGCAGTCAGCATGAGGAGTCAGGGGTACTGGCATGGAAGCGTAGCAACATTCTGTTGTGGACGCTGTTAGAAAGCCCATTCTGTTATATGTGTTAAAGTACCTGTTCATCGATGAGTTTCCGTGTGTCCTACCTTTTGAACGCACCATAGTTGTACTGACTGTCTTTGAATGCACCATCCCTGTGTCTGCCGTGAAAGTTAAACTTAATTATCCTCTCATCACGTCTCAGTGCAGAAGCAGACGATTTCATTTGGTCTTTGTCTCCAATCCTTTTGTTCACCCTTCCGATTTATTGTTGTGTGTAATTGCCTGAAAGGTGGGTGTTATTATTTATGTTTACAAATTGTCCGAAAATATTGTTGAATTGTATCTCGGTTTGGCTGTATAGGCTAATGTCCTCACACGTTGCTACGTTGCTAAAAAGCTAACGAGTAATATTGATTGTGTGCCTCGTGTGAGGTGGTGTATTTGTGTTTTGTGCCTAGTACAGTTTATGTAGCTTTAGATGTTGCATTGTGTTTGTAAATCTAGTGTGGTGTTTGTTGTACTGATTGCATGTTGTATTGTTGTTGCAGACCGCGGCAATAAATCGTCATAAACCCGGACTGTGTTCCGTATTCTTTAATGAGAATACTCCTCCAGCACCTTGCCACTCTAACCAGTGTATCCCGGTTAGCTCCCTTTTAGACGCCATGTTATTTTTAATTTGAAAGTAACACAATAATACAAACAAACAATCCAACTGGTTGAAACAGCAACTCCCATAAAATCACAGTTTTTGTCAGAGAAGTCTGGTGGTTTTGAAGAGACCATCAACGGCTTCAGTTCCTGCTGTCAAGGTAAAGTGGTGAAAATAATAAGTATGTTTAGAATATTTCCATTGCTTTACCTTGCGATTAAGTTGCCCTCTCTCTGTGTCTGTATGTAAATCAATTTTTTGCTGAGTCCCTGATAACTAATATTGGACTGTATAATGTTCCTTGTTGGTCAGTGGCTGTTTTCTGTTGCATGTGTGTTGTGAAATTGCTGACTGTGTTTCTCAACTTGCTTGATTGATGATGTGGAATTGTTGGATGTAAACAATACATGTGTTTTGGTGGGCAATACTGAATGTAGACAGTAATTTTGTTTACAGGAACACTCCACATGGCCCGTTTTCATTCAGTATTTTTTTCTAATCCAACTTGTGTGTTGTTAAAGTAATGAAAATATTTTATTCATTTCTTTGTATTTCTAGTGCGTTGAGCTCTTGGTTGCACAAAACTTAGCATAGTAAATATAAGATGTGAAAATGCATATATAAATCCAACACAGGACCTAAAGTGATATACTGTAACAGCATCAAATATCTTATACTCTTATTATGTTTATTGACGATTAATATTTTATTATCTTTCGACATTTGCCTTATTTTTTACAATCCAAAATGATACAGTAGAATAATAAGATGATGTTTTCCTGCTCTGCATTATTACTGTAACCGCAGCTACAAGCAGAGTAAATTTAAATATTTGCCTTATGCATAAAATACATTTTCATAAACTTCCTGTGAAGCACAGCATTTAATGACTATATGAATGTATTTTGAAACCAGCCCTGGTGTGCACAGCTGATTCTTTGCACTCAGCAGACAACCTATCTCTACTCTATGTCTAATTCATTGCCCCCATTCTGTCATGTAAGCTCGGCGTTAAAATGGACATTTATTACATGCTGTTTTGTTTCCAGTTAGTGTTAACCACATTCAATTAGAGTCAGGTCCTCTTTCATCCTCTCTGGGCCGCAGCTCTCATAAATGTGTGCTGTGGCAGGATGTGAAAGTGTAGAAGTAGGCGTACAGCGACACTGTCCCAGCCACATACAGGAACACTGGATTACAGTTCACAACAGGACAGCAACAAACACTTTTAGCTGCATTTGTATTTATTAACTGTATGTTACTTTTCATACTCAGTTCCTGTGCAGCCCGGCCCCACAAAATTACATAAAACATTTTTTTAACACTGAATTACGTGCTGGTGGCACGTAATGTGTGGAAAATATGTGCAGGCAGCATGGAAACAATGCCAACGTAAAGTCAAGGTGGATCCTTTTCATGCTGGGCACACAGATTATCTGGTTTAACAACTCAGTGACATGGTAGTAGTGATTTATGATGATGCTGACTTTAACTAGCGGATATCATGGGAGTGTTGGTGGATAGGTCTAAAAAAAGGTGGACTTTCTTACAGGGGAACAGGATTTGTGTCCCTTGTGAAAACAAAAATAAACAGCTTTTAACAGAACTTAATGTTTTTTACATAAGTATACAGTATTAATATACTAACAGTATATTTTATTACTTTTATTGTCTTTTATATGCCCTACCAGGGCATAAATTCACAGAAACTGCAGCCTTTTTTACATTACATTGGCATTGTTTTTCGTGCTGACTGCACGTATTTTCTACACATTATGTGCCACCAACACTGAATTTCACATAATTTTCAGGTTGTACTGTGAAATAAAGAAAAAAAAACGCAGATCAGAGTGCTGCTGACATATTTTTCTTTCAACCAATGATATTAATTAGTTAATTGCAAAAATCATGGCTGCCAACTTTTTTATTTTAGTTTCTAGTGAGATTTGATATCTGTGATGTCGGTGCATTTTATGTGTAGGCCTTCTCTGACTTTAGCCACTACATTGGTCTTGTCATCACTCCTCAAGCCCAGGAATATTGTTTAAAACACATAGCAGCCAAATTCACAATATTAAAGCATTTGGAGATGAAAAGCCAAGTTAATAATCATGATCAATCATGAACAAGTATGTTGAAGACGTTGATCAGCATACTTGCCAACCTCCTTTCAGCATCCTGCTAAATTTGCATCTTGAGAGCATTGTCAATCAGCAAAGTTCTAAAATTAAAATAACACACTTCAAAGCTTGCCCAGTTATGCTGTTTCAATTTAAGCAACATTGCAAACTCTTGATCAATACTATTATATAATGACACAGACAAGTATTTCACTAAAGCAGTCATTTCATCTCAGCTATCGACTACAGCAGACACTGTGCCTCCACTGTTTTTCAAATGCTGTCGAGAGGCTTTTAACTAGACAACAACACTGTCTCAGTCTGTTCATAGAGTTGGTAGATTTGGGGTTTTATTGATTACTTTAAGACCCTGCATGGCCTGGCCCCTGCATATTATTCTATACCTCTAAACCTTTCCAATGTGTTCTGCATCCCAGTTACAGATTCAAGGGTGTTAGGGTGTTACTTCAGGCCACCCTTTTCATTCTGTTTGTTTTATTGATTTGTTCAGTGTTTTTAGACATAGAGGCATGGCTCAAGGGATGGCATGGTTGCTCAGTAGAGCAGACCACCACTTTGCTCCAACATGAAATATGTAAAGGACAAAAAGAATAGATTGAGTTCAACTGGTTTGCCCACAAAGGTAGGACTTTGTCTCTGTTAAATTTGATATTGGGTAATGCATCTTTATAACCTTGGGAACTTTTCATTAACCACCATCAATAACTCAAATGTTTTATTCATCCACTAAATTCAGTATCCAGCATTGATGGTTCCTGGATGATGCATCATAATGGCTGGGGCAAAAACACGACTTTTCCTTTAGTACCACAATTATGTTGACACGTTTGTAGACAGTTAAATGTTTTGAAAAATATTGGATTGATTGCCCCAAGTTTTGGTCAAAACAGTGTTTCCCATCAGGATGAATTGTAATACTTTTGGTGATCCCCTGACCTTTAATCTAGCATCATCATCAGGTCAAATTTATCCTTTGTTAAATGCTTTGCTTTGACCAAAGACTTTCAAAACTGACATTCCCATCAGCCTTGGTGGCTATTCGTGCTTAGTGCTAATTAGTAGTTAGCTACTTTACTACATCGTTGTTTAAATATCAGGACATGTTATGAGAAACACTGCTCACAAATCATTTTTCACTGTATTCATGTTTGCATTAAATGCAATGCTTCAAGTTCAATGTTTTTTAAGATTAGCCTCACTGAGAGTGTTGAAAAAAGTGTTATAGAAAATATTACTATCACAACTGATGACACAACAAACTCCAAGAACATGTGTGGAGGGGGTTGCTTGTTGAGTTGATACAGCAGGCATCAGCACTTGCATACAGCAATTCTCGCATTATGCGTACATTGTAAATATGCCTTATATACTTGTTACTATGCAGTTAAATAATGTGATTAAGCAGTGTTAGTTTAAGTACTGTACATTATTTGTCATAAGGTAAAACATGGCATGTGAGCACTTACTGTAAATTGTGCTAACTGGACTTTCAGAATAATTTCCTCAACAGCTAATTACCTTCAGGGTATTCATCTATCTTCCCCTCAATCTATTTGTCCATTCATCCAGCTTTCCACTCAAAGAGTGTTAAATTAACATTTCCAGCCATATTCCATGTCCTGTCATGTTAGATTTTTTATGTCCTCCTTTTCCAGACCTACAATCAATCACAGAAGCCCTTTTTCAGTGGATAAAGCCATATTTCTCAACCGCTGGGAGTTATGTGGATTGACTGATCAAAGACCTCACATTTCTAAGAACAGGCAACCTGTTCTTGTAACCATGCAGGAATATTGTGATAAAAGGGAATGAAGTCCCTGTAGCTTAGTGATCAGTGGATTGCCAGATTTACCTCTTCCTTTGACTTAATTCTACATTGATTAGACACAGTTGGAAGAAGTTTGAGACTGAGCGTTTTTCTTACACCTTCTGAGGTTGAGAAATAAAGTGTGACTATGCAAATGGCCTATCCTAGTTACTGAGCCTTTACTGTACAGTTGTGCAACTTAGCTACCCTTTTATACCTTTTCTCTCCTCAGCATGAAGCATCCTTGTTACAGAGTTGCCTTTTAATTGCTGTGAATGACTTAATGGTTATTGCATGTCCATGCTCATGACTGGTGGGCTTGTTAAATTGTTAAATAGTGTAGTTGCATCTGCTTCTGTTGGGTTCAATCCACAAGTGGTATTATAAAACAGGCCAGCCCAGGGCTAGCTGGTTAGCATGCTAATTTTAGTAAATTTCTCTGCAACACAAGACATAGACATCTTTGACAGACATAAAATCTTGAAATGTAATTTTGTGTCTGCTACTGTTTCATAACTAGTGAGCCTTTTCGACTTCATATGGTGACAGTAGATGTCATCAGATGTCACTGTCAAGGGATGTCGGTGTCTGCCTATGGTTTGGGATGGATTTAACGTTTTAGGTGGTTAAAAAGACCTTGGTTAAAAAAGAAGAATGGGTTCTTGATTATGTATTGAAAAAGTCAATAAGACAGCTTGATTCAAGTCAATAATTCAGTTTCCTCTTGAAACATATTTGGCAAAGTTATTTAGTACTTTATAAATGTGATTTCCTAGCGACATGGCTCGGAGGCCAAGAGAGCACAGTGAGTTGCAAATCCAAAAAGTAAATTGAGGTCATGTACAAATCAGCACACATCACTTTTTTCTTTTTTTTAATTTCTGGATGATAACAATTGTTCCAATAGAGAAAACAAAAATGAAGTCAGGCCCACAGAACAACGGTGACATTTAGAGAATAATTGCATACTAAACAATGCTGCTGCACAGCCTGCTGCTGCAAACAGTCTGTACTTTAGCACCATTGCAGAATCCAGCAGATCTCCATTTTCAGACATGGTACACTGATGACATTGTGTGAAGAGAGTGTACATTAATGGCATTGTGTGAAGAGAGTGCAATAAAGGAAGTGTTAGAGAAACAGTGAGTGTTGACACATAGCAGCAATCACACCTTGAATGAATTATAGCAATTATATTTAAACTGATGAGATGATACTAAGGGGTAAATATGAAAAAAGGCATTGATTAAGTGATTAACAAACATGTTGGTATGTTTATAACTGATCTTGTTACTGGGAAATAAAATGGCACACAATAAAATGCTCTTTGTGTTTCTTATTTTAATCTTAAATGTCTGTTCTGCTGTATTCCAAGTGTATCTTGCATTTGTAGCAAATGTAAAAATGAAGTTTATGTGTCATATTGTTAGTACTCTCAATTGAGTTCTCCCGTGCTGCATTGTGTTGGTCTAGTGATCAGCCTGATCCTGCCTATATAGGAGACAAAGACTTTATTCATCTTTGGTCCACCATTTTTTTTTTAACCTCTTGGCCCAGTTCTCTTTTATTTTGTTTTCCAAAATCAATACAAGATTTCTTTTAAAATCTCCATCAGTCTCTAAGAGTAGCTGAACTTTGTTTCTCTATGTCGTTTTGTTGTCTAAGTTTTCTGTCTTGCTCACTCACCATTGGCTTGTGAAGTAGTAGATCTGCACTCAACTTTTGAAAGCATGCTCGGTTTACAGAACGTGTTGCCATATCAGGATTATAACAACATTGTTAGCTTCTTTTTGCTTCGGAGCCTGAATTCTATTTCTCTATTAGTCTAACCTTGGACCTGGCCTAGACACTTGGCAGCAGTTTTGCTTTGATTTTATTAAGGAAATGATAAACTATTGTTTTTTCATACCCTGCTCTTTTACTTGCAATTTGTTCTTTTTAGCTATAAGTTCAGGTTTACATGCCTCATTATTCAAAAAAACATTGATTTCCTCATACTACCCATGACTGCTACACTTTTACTCAACCTCTATACGCTCCATTACAGTTTCTGTCTCTTTAAGCCCCCCTTCCGAAAAAAGCCTAGCTTGCTCTGATTCTCCAGCTTTTCCGGATCTTCCGCATCTGACCATCTCTTTACAGCAGGGGTGTCAAACTGATCCAGTAAAGGGCCGAGTGGCTGCAGGTTTTTGTTCCAACCAAGAAGAAACACACCTGAATCTAATCATTCAATCACCTGAACTGTCTTGATTAATTATCAGGATCACCTGTGCTCTTGCCATGTTTGGACATATTATGCTGTATTATGTTTTCACAGAGTATAACAGGGCCAATTCTAGCATTTGTAAGCATTTTACAGAATGATAATTTTTTAGACAAAAATCAACATTTGGACATCCTATAATAAGGTGTTTTTCTTTTGACATTTTTAAATATAATATAGTATGCCATTTTTTTTTCCAGTTTTGGACACACTATAATGTAGTGTTTCTTGCTTCATATTTTTGGATATACTATACTATTACCCAGGTCCAACAGCATTTTTACACACTATGACCAATTTTGGACATACTATAATTTGTTTTTTTTGTCATCTAGAACAGGGGTTTCAAACTGATCCAGGAAAGGGCAGAGTGGCAGAAGCACACCTGAATCCAATCATTCAATCAGCTGAACTGTCTTCACTCAGTTGATTAATTATCAGTATCACCTGTGCTCCTGCTTGGTTGGAACAAAAACCTGCAGCCACAGCGGCCCTTTACTGGATCAGTTTGACACCCCTGCTTTACAGTCTGTATAGCACCTATTGGAATGACAATATTGGAGTAGCATTGGTTTTTACCATAGAAAACACACACAAAAAAAAACTAAAACTACACAATCAAACATTGGCAAATTAACAACATCAGCATTTGGCGTAATGTTCCAGGAGCCGATGACCATATATGAAAAAAAATCAGATCCTGGAAATGTTCATAACAGTTGGATAATTGAGGTTATCCTTACAGGGGTTACTCTAACATAGTTTGCTGCATTATTTAAAACTTTGGCGACATTTAAAATGAACATCCATCATTGTTACTTAGATATATGACTGAAAATAAGGCAGAGCTGAATTTAATTGCCATGGTATGGACGTGGCAGTGTGCAGAACTGTTGACTGCTTTCTGAGTTTAGCTCTGCATTCCTACAGGGTGTAGAATAACAATGCATTGTTTTACAGCTTGAAGACTTAATTGTGATGTTTACAACTCAGACACATCTTTCAGCGTGGCGGCTGTGCCTCCATACTAACTTTGTCAAAGCATAAAGAGCGTCTCACAACATTTGCTTGATGTATGGAGGGTAGATAAAACACATGCTTCACAAAAGAGTCTGACTATCTTCACTTTGTTATTCCAATATCCTCTTCATTTCTTTTATAGCGTCAGTATGATAGGATCATTAGTCATTTGCACACGTCTGTTGGAGCCAAAGAATGATTGCTGTTGCCTGACATCATCTCAGGCTGGTATTTGAAGCAGAAAGAGTCTGGCTTTATCGGAATGAGAGAGACCGGCTGAAAAATAACAAACGAGGGACCACTTTCTCTCCTCCCCTGCTGGAGATAATCTTGTTTTTGACTTGAGTGATAGGCAAGGATTTCACAGGCGCTCCATCTGTTTCTGACGGCTTTGCCTTTATGTCAAAATTGGATTTCTTAATCTAATCGCAACAGTTTTAAACTAGCGTTTTTTGCTTGCTTCCCTCCCAGTGAAGATCACTGCTTGGGATTCCTGTACCCATATGCAAAATACTTCCTCTGATCCACCCACAATAGACAGCCCTCAATTACGATAATGGCGGAGGAAAGACACACAATGCAAATTGCAGAAATGATATGTTATAGTGACTTTTGCAAATCCAACTTAAGCCCTAGTTGGGAGTGTATACACCATGCAATCTATCCCAAAATGATCTCCCCAGACGGCTGCTGGATGAGTTTAGCTGCCAGTGTAAACCAGCCAGGACTCAGGGACGGATTGGGCAACAGGATCAGGTGGGCTCGACAGGGCGAGTAGGTTCTGTGTCGTCCGGGATTAGAGGAATGATCTGTGTCCCGGATGTTTCTTAATGCACTGTCACATTATGTAAATCCCCACTCTGAATGAACGCCACAGATACTGTATTTGTCTGCCTGCTACACGTTGTTTCCCCAATGAGCTGCATGGATTGACCTCAATTTGTTTCCCAACCTCCTTTCTTTCTTTTTTTTACCCCACCCAACTCCCCATCTTGCATTGCTGTCAGGGAGAGCGTAGCGGTAAACGACAGCACACATTTCCTGTTGCTGTGTTTACAGGATACGGCGTGAAAGATCACAGTGCGTTCCTCTGTGAACAAGACTAAAGTTTAGACGGAGGAAGGAGAAATCGCCCGCGAGGCTCTCACACGGACCAGTCAGCTTCCTGCTCTCTCTTCTCCATCCGACTTTCTTCAGAGACGAGTCAGCTCCTGCTCTCCGTCTTCAGCCTCTCTAACCCTCTGTCTCTTATCTCGCCTGCCCTCCTCCCCTCTCTGCCGTCCTGCCTCCTGCCTTCTCCACCTTTAAAAACCGTCCTCGCTGACGGCTAGAACCAGGCTAATTGACAGACTGACCTGAGGAAAAGTAGTGTTACTCCTCCTTTTGTCTCTGGATCAAACATCCCCTCTTGTCTCTCAGCTATCCTCCAATTTTTTCCCTTCCTCTCTTTGCCGGCTCCGCAGACTTACCACGGCATTGAAGTCCTGCCGCTCCGTGTTTGAAGACGGACTAGGAAATGATTCATGGCTGTGAGCGTGGGCAGTCGGTCATGATAGATGAGGAGGGCAGGGCCTGGGCGAGGAGAGAGTAGACCGACAGTTTGACTAGCTTCTGCAAGGTTGAACTTTAACAATGTGATGCCTACCACTGAGACCGACCTCCAGCCCTCCTCTGTCAAAAGGCTTTCATCTCATCACACGCGAGCACAGCTCAGGTCTTTGCGCGAACCCTCTTCAGACGGACGGCGGAGGGGGAAGGCAGCGGCTCCTCTCAGTTCAAGACAAATCTTTACGCAATCCGTATCATCTGTTCTCGGCTTCTTCTCGCTCCCTGCTTCCTCCGCTCCTTTTCTTCTTCCCCGTTCTCCTTCAGTACAGTTGTTTTGCCCACAGCCTACCTGCCTTCCTCCTCATGTGTGAGACTCCAATGACAGAAAATAAGTCATGTACAGTACAGTAGCTGAAGAGCGAGCCTCAAAGCCCACTGTTGAGTTTAACAACACTGTCACTCACCACAGTGGATTTTTCCCAGTCATTGCTCTCCCCTTTTTTTTTTCCAACCAAAGTGCCACTGAACGTTATCTTTATGACTGTGAAAACCGACAGCTGCCGGTAGGAGTGAAATAATTGCCACTGCCAGTGTGACAGACATTATTGACTCACTTTTACAATAGCAGAACAATGGCATTCTTTTCTAAAGCGCTTGGAAGCCAGAGGAATTCATGCATTCTCATTGTGTGGACAAGCCAGTTGTTTGCAGCTGTAGCGAAAAGGGGTCTAAGCGATTACAATATAACGTTTTGTGACTTTGTACTCTCAAAATGCTGCTTTATTTGCATGTTGTCAATTGCAACAAAAGCGCTACCCGGATCCAAAAGCATCTTGGCAAGATAATTCTCAGCTTAAAAATCCACCCCGCTGCTTTGCTGGCACAAAGTAGCCCAACATGTCATCACAAGCACAGATCACAGATAGCCTTACAGTCTGTGGGCCTCACAGTGACATGCACTGCCAGCTGGAGAAGTCTCCTCCACTCAGATTCACTGACAAAACCAAAGTGTTCCAGCAAACCGTCATGCACCGGAGCGTTAACTGTATGCAAAAAATATTGCTTTGAATTCAGAGCACTGGCTATCATTTCACATTAATTGCATACGATGCAAGTTACATCATCACCACAAGCAATTTCATGACGATGGTTGAGATCATTATTTATGATCAAATCAGTGTTTGCGTCGTTGCTTACGATGAGGCTGAACTGTTTCCTTCAATATCCATTTCACACGCCAAAAATAACTCCCTGAAGGAATCTATTGTCTACTGCAGGGGTGTCAAACTGATCCAGGAAAGGGCTGAGTGGCTGCAGGTTTTTGTTCCAACCAAGCAGAAACACACCTGAATCCAATCATTCAATCACCACAGCTGTCTGCACTCAGTTGATTAATTATCAGTATCACCTGTGCTCCTGCTTGGTTGGAACAAAAACCTGCAGCCACTCGGCCCTTTACTGGATCAGTTTGACACCCCTGGTCTACTGGAATACAATCGGCTCATATTTTCTTATAAAGCCTTTTGCTTTTTGGTTTCTGAGGGGAAAAAAGATGATTTCCTTCAAGTTATTATTTTAATGGCTTCAAACAATTGTTTTGATATTTTCCAATTTATATATGTATTGCAATTTGGAAACCGGGTTGAATTTCATATCCAATTCAGGGTATTAAAGATCAAATTTATCTAGCATTGTTGGCTTCTTAAAGGAAAACAACTGTACAAATTTACCTCTGGGTGATAAATTTCCCACATGCACATCAAGAGATATTTATTGTGTTGCTTGAAGCTGGCTATATTGCCAGGGTGCAAATAATTTGCATTTCTGTATTGCAAAGCAACATGGGCCATTTGGACTTTTGTTTAAGTACAAACAAATGCATTATTAATGTGCTTGTGAAATTAGATCACCACCTTCCTAAAATAATGACCTATGTCCTTTTCTGACACAACAGATTTTTGTGTTTTCTGAAAAACCTGAGAAGAAAATGACTTGGACCAATTATTTTTAGAGGGTGTCGATATGGTACTCTGCAGTGCTTGTAGGGGTGCTCCAATCTTGGTGGCTCTAGTGTTAAAAAAGTGTCACCCTATCTCCCACTTCACCTCACTCTGGTCCAGCTCTTCCCATGAGCTTAAATCATGCCCAAACCCAAACCCAATTCTGTATTTGCTCTGCATTGCAAATGTCTGTCCACTGTCAGTGACCCAGACAGCAAGAAAGACTATTGGTGGCTTGTTTACTTCATCGATGAAATGCATTCAGTATAAACAACATTTGAGTTGAAATGCAGAATGACATTTATTACATGTTGGAGAAAACATATAACTGAGCCTAACACTCAAATAAAACAGAATGATCATTTGCAAATTCATTTTGACATATATTCTATTGAAAGGTTTATTTTTAAGTCTATATTAGCGATATGAGTGGAGAGGGTGAAATCAGGGTTGAGCACGGAGCGATATCGAGTGCAGGAAACTGAGTCATTCTCAACATTTGTTGTGTTCTGCTTTCAGATTGAACCCTTAGACACAACAAAGGATGTCGGCTGTACAGGATGATTTTTGTTCCTTTTCAACTTTCAAGTTTTTCCCAAATTATGTACAGATATTTGGGCATTCTATTGCCAAATTCCTTGAAAAACATATAGTGGCTATAGCTGCCATAGATGGGAAAACACTTTCCAGAGGGATGTTCTGGCTGAGCCCTGAATGTTTACAACCTCTGGCTCTGCCAATCTCCAATGTGATTGGTTTTGGGACCAAATAACAAAAGGTCAATGGTCATCTTATATCAATTTTCTTTGGACTGAATAAATCAGATAAAAATTTTAGCTTAGGAAAGTCCAATACTTTGCTTTAATTTACCGGTCAGATGTCCTCAAATGTTGGACTCCAGCCACTTTGGCAGACCTCTGTTGGGTAATTATGTCTGCATTTCATAAGACATCGTTAATGTTTTAATTTTCTCTGTTAACATAAACTGTAATTGAATATCCAGGGATCGTGAGCAGGGTGACGCCTCTTCTCCTCCTTCTTCCTTAATCTGTATGATGTATTCCCGCTTCGTACACATGGTAATAGTTTTACCTCTGTCTTCTTCTTCTGTCGTCACCCTGGATAATATTCTAAAATAGCTCTCCGTGGCAGGCACAATCAGTAGTTCAGTGAACCTTTAGCCAATCTACAGCCAGAATCACCCAGTCAATCAAACATAGCAAAAATGTAATGGAAATACTGTACTAAGGTATTTTATACAATGTCCTACTTGCCAGACACATCACACGTAATCAAAAGTAACCAAAAGTATTCCTCTTGACATACATAAGATGTCATAAATAGTTACTTTCCATATGTATTATGGATTGAAAAAGTAGATTAAACAAAGCAATCCCAATTCGAGGTCGACTTTCTAAAATGTCATGAAATGAGATAAATTCTTTTGAAAAATTCAGGACAAATTAGCAAAATTAAGTTACAGTAACAAATCATATTTACGGGGGGGGGGAAAGTAAAGTGCACAAGAAAATAAAACCATATATTATTTACATAATATTTGAAATGATAAATTGTGCAGTTCTTCTCTCAGAACACACTGAAGACAGCGAAATTAGTCCCTTTAAAATGTAGTCAAAACGGCAAGGACACAAATAAGTAGTGTGGGAAAGAGAGGCATGTGGAAATAGCTTATACTCTTCCTGCACTGCTGGAAATGCAAACCCTGTAACTGTATTAGAGGATATTATTTGTGCCATGTAAGACAGTTTGTGCTGGCATAAATACAGACTACTACAAATACATGCTGATCAGTGCCAAGTGGACTAAGCTAGTTTGGAATTATGCTGAAGACACTTATAGGACCCAGGAGAGGCATGCTACTGATGAGCTGTGTAATGAACCCACATCCTGGATACTTCTGCCCGCCTGTTAGGGGAGGGTTTGGCTGGGATGTAGTGTTTGGCCAGACTGGGGGTGACAGGTGCCATGTCTACCAGGTAAAAAGATAAATAACAAAACAGTGACAGGTAATGTGTGCTCTTGGCTGGACAGATCTGCACATGTCAGCCCTGCTCATTTCCAAACAGGTGTGAAGAGGCCCTCCTTCTGTCAAGGTGTCACACATGTTATGTCAGAAATCAGAATCAGAAACACGTTTATTGCCAGTATACAAGAAATTTGCCATAGTACTTGGTGCATAACGGTCACAATAAACAAAGTAATAGAAAAGTTAAAAGCCTCGAAAACAAGTGCAGTATAGTAGGGGTGGTACAGAAATATTACTCACCCATGCACAGGTGATGAAACGTTCTTGTAGAGCTGTTATGATCACACATTTACAGATTAAAAACCTTGTATTATTATGGAGTGTTATTCTATTACAGCTGTATATGTTCATCTGATATAATAACAATACAAAAAAGCAAGTGTAGCAACACAAGACATAGCAAGCCAGTTAATATTACTCACTAACTCAGTTTTTGTCTGCAGCCTTTAGCACTGAGAGATTAAACATCATGTTACATGTGTTTTTCCCATCTGGTTGCTGGCTGTGCGATCTGCTGCCACAGTGTGTCACAGCGTTGGGTTGCAGTTTTTCTCCAAAAAATTGATTCTTTTGCAGCTTTTTGGCCCAGGCATCAACATTTTCATTTTTTTTTCTACATACACTGTCCCAGCCAGAATGCACTACCCATATTCAAATGAATGAGAGGACTGGCATTTTCTGGGCAAAGATCTGTCTTTGCAATCAAATGGCCAAATACAACTTCTCCATGTACCATTAGTTACTGCAAAGCATTCAGCTAACATTGGACAGACCCATGTCAGATTAATCTGATTTGGTTAGGAATCCTCTGCCAAAATCATTTCATTCTGGCTGCTTAAATTGGCCCTTGGCCTCGTTCATGGTAATAAAACTACCAGGTTCTTTGAGTTCGATGTTATAGTTGATCTCTGATTGAAGACCCTTCCTTTTGAGAAACAGTTTTATCTGATGTGCAGCAATTATACAAGATCCATTTATCAGGCAGTGCAGCAACAGAACACATTTCTCAGACAGAAAAACGTATTCTGGGTTGTTTCCTTCATCTAAATCAGGAGATGGATCTAATAGGGTCTCTTCCCTTTCCTGCTGGTTATCAAAAAGCATTGAAATAAATGTCATAAACTGAGACTGTCCCCACCAGAAAAACAACATATTTTCTTTGTTTTGTCTTTTTTTTTTTGTCTGAACAGTATTCCTAATGAGTGGCATCTCTTGGCTGTGTGCATAGTGACTGACTTCCTTAACTTTAGAAGTGGCAGATTAGAAATTCTTAATTTTTTGTCATACTGGAAGTTTGGGGAGTAATCACAAACAATTTTGTCATTTAGTTACGATGATTTATGTGTGGAAAACACAGATTACAGAGAACAGAATTACCGTATTTTCCGGACTATAAGTCGCAGTTTTTTTCATAGTTTGGCCGGGGGTGCGATTTATACTCTGGAGCGATTTATGTGTGAAATTATAAACACATTACCGGTATATCATTTCACATGTTATTTTCACACTAAATCGCAAGAGGGCGCTCTAGGCCTGTGTTGACGATGAGTCTGACGTAAGCGACGTAGAAGAAGAAGCGCCGCATCTTCTACCTCCGGAGTTAGCGGAGGATGAAGATTTCATTGGATTTTAGTTATTCGGAGTGACACGGATGGTTTGGTAAA
>CAFUXE010000179.1:435505-462385 GCA_903364295.1 Serranus cabrilla | reverse complement strand
TGTGATGCAGAGTCAAGGGTGAGGGCTGTATGTCAGCTGTTGGCTGTATGCTAGCCAAAACTGCTATGTTTTCTGCCAGAGTTTTGTCATCTACACACGGCTATCTTTGCATGGTGGTAGGTTTTCTCAATCCCCTGTGTTGGAGAGAAAGAATGTAGGTTCCCACTTTGACTTGTTTTGATCCTGGTTTTCTTGCCTTACTTCTGCTTCCTCTCACATGGAGCTCAGTCTTTTTAATTTACACCTACATCTAAACTGAGATTCTGCTTTATAGTTGTAGGTGTAAAGCTGTTGATTAGTTTGACATACATTTAGCACCTAACAAACACAGACACACATTTCTCAAACCCCTATGTCAGTAAATTCTACTTCCAGAGACCATAAGTTCAGAATGTTTCAAAGATGTGAAGTATCTCCACAGCAAACTAAATAAACATGTCCTTATACCTTTGCCAGAGGAGTAGTAGGGATTTTCATTGAGGTAGACCTGTAGAGCAGGGGTGTCAAACTGATCCAGTAAAGGGCCGAGTGGCTGCAGGTTTTTGTTCCAACCAAGAAGAAACACACCTGAATCCAATCATTCAATCACCTGAACTGTCTTCACTCAGTTGATTAATTATCAGTATCACCTGTGCTCTTGCCATGTTTGGACATATTATGCTGTATTATGTTTTCACAGAGTATAACAGGGCCAATTCTAGCATTTGTAAGCATTTTACAGAATGATCATTTTTTAATATAATAAGGTGTTTTTCTTTTGACATTTTTAAATATAATATAGTATGCCATTTTTTTTTTCAGTTTTGGACACATAATAATACAGTGTTTCTTTTTTCATATTTTTGGATATACTATACTATTACCCAGGTCCAACAGCATTTTTAGGCATTTTTGGGTGAACTACACTAAGACCAGTTTTGGACATATAATTAGTTTTTTTGTCATCTAGAACAGGGGTTTCAAACTGATCCAGGAAAGGGCAGAGTGGCAGAAGCACACCTGAATCCAATCATTCAATCAGCTGAACTGTCTTCACTCAGCTGATTAATTATCAGTATCACCTGTGCTCCTGCTTGGTTGAAACAAAAACCTGCAGCCACAGCGGCCCTTTACTGGATCAGTTTGACACCCCTGCTGTAGAGGAAAGGTCCAGGCTTTGTTAAGCACTAAGACAGAATAGGGAAAGTGTTCATAAACAGTATATTCACTCGTGTTCAGTCCCATATTCATCACTGTGACGGTTGTGGATTGAGACTCTGTGGCTTGAACATGTTTAAATTTATAGGCAACACCAAATGACCCAGTGACCAATGCATCAGGGCTGATGTTGTCAGGAGGCTATAAATAACTGGCATCTGCTGAAACTGTGCCTGATGCCAATAAAGTATTGAAATGAAACACAACACAGGCTCATAAAAGAGCTGTACAGATTTATGCTGCGGTAAGAATATTAAAAGGTGTCACTTATTTCATTTAGCTTTTTGCAAACTGACAGGCATCAGAACTCATAGGAGACTGACAGGCAGGCAGACCTCCAGGCGAAATAACAGGATGGAGATGGAGGGGCGGGGGGAGGGATGATGATGCATCTTTTATGGCATCACTTTACTCCTCCATTTGTTCTACTTTGTTTTGTGTATGTGCGTTTTTTTTTCTTTGCCTCTCTTCTTCCTCTACTGTTCGCTGTTTGTTTTTGAGTGCTTTCCCTCGGGGATTGCCTGAGTAAGCGCCTACGCGAGCGTGACAAGCACTTAAGGGACCATTGAACACCCGTGTGGATATGAAAACCAGCCGCTATCACACACACACACACACACACACACGACATTTATGTCATGCGACAGACATTCAGACTGGTCTCAGATTCAAAAACATTTTTTGCTGGAGGAGATGATACAGTTGATTTAATCCACCGCAGATTGACCCCTGACCTTTCTGAATACACCATACCCTTTACCTCATATTGGTTCACTGATTGACTCTCCATGCCTATCTTTCTCCCTCTCTAAGTCTTCCTCTGTTTTTTCTTTTTAATGAAATCTAATTCTCTCACACAGAATTAGAGGAGAACTGATCGGTAAGCTGAGCTTGAGGAATTACAAAGGCTTAACCTCGCATGCCCTTTCTTTGTTTTTAATATCATTTCCATGTATTGCTTCCATGGTTTCATGCTTTGGATTATGACCAAGCATGTGCAGCTACCTCTGCAAGCTTGATAGTCCATTCATGTAAACAACTGGAGGGTATCATTGTTCATTTCCAAATCTGGCGCAGGAGGCCAAGTGTGTTAGGATCGTGCATGCCGCTGAACGTGACTATGCGCTTTTGTGTTTGTCTTCTTAGCGATGCTTGTACTTGTCTGTATATTCTATGATGATGAGTGAGTGAATTGTATTGAATTATTAAACAAAGATGTGGATGAATAAATAATAAACTTAATGAATAAACCAGTGGCATAAATCACAAAAAAAAATCTATATTGAGAGTGAAGGATCATTTTTGACACATTTGCAGACAAGGTCCACCTTTAAAGATTTATTCAGTCTTGTTCAGTCTCATTTTTTAATTATTTTCATTTTATTGCTTCAAAAATGTCTCATAATACACCCTTAATTTGACTTTTGACTTTTATTTTACTTCACCGTCTTCTTTTAAATTGCTTTTGAAAATGTAGCTTTTTTTTATATAACATTATTTAATTTGGGTATGTGTATGCAGGTTGGCGTGTGAAACACACAATGTAGCGTGTGTTCATTAATTCACCAAACTTCTTCAGTGATACACGTCTACTTCTTACACTGTATGAATACATTATAGGATTTTATTGGCTTTATTTTTTCCTGTAAAGTTATTTTTACAGCTTTTTGTTTGAAAGAATACAATACATGAAAAATGCAACATATGACCATTCATTATCTATTATTTCTTTGACTTTATACAGCAGTTTTCTAACTACTCCAGTCCCAGTGGAATGTTAGAGCATTTAACCCATTGTTAAATGAGGCCTATGGTCATTATTGGCTCATATCTTTCTATGGTTGTGTAAGCAACATGTACATCATAACTGAGTTGAGGGCTGTGAGGCTGTAAAGAGGTCCCATTCTTTTTGCAACTCTATAAAAAAAATACAGAACAGAAGCTGAATTGAAATGACCGAGTGGTTTTTTGTTGTTTTTAGTTCAAGTGGTTTTTAAATCAATTAAGAGACAAATATTACCTTTTCCAACCCTGACGAGTTTGCATCCATGATCATATTTGACACCTTCATCATTCTAATATTAACAAAGATTTGTAAGGCAAATTTGTAATCTTTGTATATATTCCATTAAAAATCTATTTATTAGTTCGCAATCCTGCAAAAAAAACAAAAAAAAACAAACATTTGGCCTGGGACTATTTCCTATTCTCGAAAACAACCAAGCAACCAAAATAACTTGTCCCAAAAAAGTTTTAATTTTGATAATTTACAATCAGGCTGTTGCAGTATTCAAACTGTAGCCACCGGCTAAAGCTGCTCAAGTTGACATTGCATGGGTGGTTGGGCCATGATGCTTTTTTTTTCCAACTCTGTGAACGCCCTGAAACTCTGAGAGCTTTTGAACGCCCCTGAGCCAGTTAGTGAAGACAGCTGAGAAATGCAACAGCTGTCGGCTACACACAGAGGGAAACAGAATTCATAATTCAGCTGAGTTTTATTTACTATTTAAGCTGTCATAACATGTTACTTTTAAGCTAGAGGAGTTGATAGATGATTTTGCTGTTTGCGGTAAGCTTCTACAGAGATACAACAAAATGTTAGACCTCTACTGAGGAATACATTTGTTCAAATGCCGTAGAGTCTTTTTCTTTGGCATTTTTGCCATAAACAAACAGGACAGCTGGAGATAAATATCAGGGATGACATGCATCAAAGGGTCAGAAGTCTGAATTGAATTAGCAGCCGCTGGACTCATGTTTTACATATGGGGCACACGCTCCACCTGCTGAGCTACAGGATGCCCCCAGACTTGAGGATTTTTTTCTTAGCTCCATTTTTATTTTCTTTACCTGTATTTCCAAGTTTAGTTGTGCTAAACTCTAAAACTTTATTTTTAAATGAGATACAGTGATACAAAAAGAGAGACTTGCAACAGTCAAAATCTGTGCTGAGTGCAAAAGTTCATTGTTATACTTGGTATTTCTTTTCAAGAGAAAACAAATATTGAAACACATGGTCCAATTACTCGCTCTTTCCTGAGCTTTGGAGTACATTTCAGTAGTCACTAGTGCAGGGGTGTCAAACTGATCCAGTAAAGGGCCGCTGTGGCTGCAGGTTTCATGTTCCAACCAAGCAGGAGCACAGGTGATACTGATAATTAATCAACTGAGTGAAGACAGTTCAGCTGATTGAATGATTGGATTCAGGTGTGCTTCTGCCACTCTGCCCTTTCCTGGATCAGTTTGAAACCCCTGTTCTAGATGACAAAAAAACTAATTATAGTATGTCCAAAATTCCAGTATAGTATGTACACAATTCCAAAAGTCATATTGTGTTAAAATGCTGTTGGACATGGGTAATAGTATAGTATATCCAAAAATATGAAACAAGAAACACTATATTATAGTGTGTCCAAGAAAAATGGCATACTATATTTTATTTAAAAACGTCAAAAGAAAAACACCTTATTATAGGATGTCCAAATGTTGATTTTTGTCAAAAAATTATTCTGTAAAATGCTTACAAATGCTAGAATTGGCCCTGTTATACTCTGTGAAAACATAATACAGCATTATATGTCCAAACATGGCAAGAGCACAGGTGATACTGATAATTAATCAACTGAGTGAAGACAGTTCAGGTGATTGAATGATTGGATTCAGGTGTGTTTCTTCTTGGTTGGAACAAAAACCTGCAGCCACTCGGCCCTTTACTGGATCAGTTTGACACCCCTGCACTAGTGGATTAACAATATCAAACCAGTAGGCACATACACAGTATCCACAGTATCCAGTCCTAAAAGTTGGGCTGCACACAGACATCTTGCAGACCCTTTGTGGGTATTGAATAAATACATCGACTCGGACTATCCCATAATCTGATCTGTATGGAATATAAAATACATACCCAGCAATGGTAATAAACAAAATAATCCCAAACTACAGCATAACGTGGATAAGCAGAGTCAGCAGTCTGGGATACAAGAGGCTGCAGGCCAAAGCAATCAAAATCTACATGAGGGATGATGCTTGAATGAGCATACACTGAGCCCTCTGACTTTTGTATCATCACCCTTGTATCAAAGGCCATCTGCTGGTGGACAGCTGAATCTTGTGTTTTGTATTTGTAAATGCTCAACAAAAAAGTGATGTTTTATCCCTAATGTGCCACAATAATATGCTTTAAAAGTCTGATATTATGCAAATTTTAACTTTTTAAAAACATTTCCAAAGGGTCTCTAAATCAAGGTTATGAACTTTTCCTTCTCAAAAAAACACATCCAGTATGTTTGAACTCTTCAGCAGTTTCTGCCTTATTTAGGTTTCAGTGATTTGAGTCTGCAGGGAGGCTATGTTAATGAGGCACTGCTGTCATTGGCTGCCTGGTCGCTAGGGTTACAGAGGCGTTCCAGACACAGAAATGACGAAAACAAATGAACTGAACAGTTCAAACAAACATGAACTGAATGATTACTTAGCTCAATTGAGAATACTCTGTAGCGATAGTAGCTAAAGCAGACGCAAGCATCAACAGACAGGCTATGATGCTACGCTAATGCTAACTGCACATAGCTTTTATCGAACTGTAAATAGTGGCTCAATTGAGAATATTTCATAGCATCAGTGGTTAAAGTAGACGCTAGCAACAACAACGAGCCATGAGGCTATGCTAACGCTAACTGCACATAGCTTTTATTAAACTGTAAATAGTACCATATGTTGCTGGAACATTGCCATGGTTATCAAATCTAGCCATTGAGACCTTCTGTCTCCCAGCGCTGGCAAAGAAAACTGACACTTGTGTTGCCTTTTACAGCCGACAACATAACACTTTGTATGCTTTCCTCAAAGCTTAGACATGTCTAGCAGCGTTAGCTAACCGTACAGACTTTGGCTTCTTCATATTAGTGTAACTTTGGGTGGGACCAATGCAAATAGCTCACCGCCTGTGTAGGATGACAAAGCCCAACAATACAGAGGCTTCAGTTTTCCATCCTCTCAGGTTTGGTTGGCTGAAGGATGACTAAAGAATATATGTAAAGGTCAGAAAAAACACGTTTTTCATAATATGGGACCTTTAACCACTATGGTGTTCAGTCTGTTAAAGGTATAATTATGCAACTTTGTCAGCTGGTTTGTGTTAACACACCATAAGCTTTAATAGAAAGGTTAATTAATTTTTTCTATCTCTAAGGGCACATTGCACTGGTCCAATCGACAAGAATTAAATGCATGTATATGTTTTCCTGTCGGCCCTTGAATAGAAGTCTGAATATATTCTTTCAAATGTTAAAAGGCAGTTTGTGTTTAGCAGGTGGCATGGCTCTGAAATGTTGGTTCTGAATTAGCAATGACACCCATCTAACCTGTGTGGTACTTTTCAGGAAGAAAGAGGCTAACTGGGGAAATGTGTCCTGCCACAGAGGCTTAGCACCAATTCCAAGGATTTCTCTGTTGTCAGTGTCAAGCTGGAGGAAGTTGTGGGACATCTAGGTGTTTATTTCCTCAATGCATTTGACCAGTGCTATGGCAGGGCTGAAGTGCCCAGTAGACAGGGACAGGTATAACAGTGTGTCATCACCATAATAATGATAACAACAATATGGCTAAAGCCATCACCGAGACATTTCTCACATTCCCAAAAAAGATAATAAATAAGAGATAATAATAAAAGAAGAAGTGAAGGAAGAGTTGTCTCCTGTTGTTGTAGCAGCAGAGGAGCCTTAGTAGAGGAGAAGGACGTGAGTGCACCTATGCTGCTGCCCACCTCAAGCTCAGGTTGACGACGGAGAGGATATTTAGCTTGTTGGGCCTTCGGTGTGCATATGGACTGTTTGTAGCTGTGTGTGAAGCTTTTGGGATGAGAATCAGCACATCCAAGTCTGAGGCCATGGCTCCCTCTCTGGTTGGGGAGTGTGCTGCTGCCCCAAGTGAGTTCAAGTATCTAGGGGTCTTGTTCACGAGCGAGGGTTGATCGGAGCGTAAGATGGACAGGTGGTTTGGTGGGCACCAGCAGAGATGTAGGCCCTATACTGCACAGTTCTTAATTAACCAGTTCATCTATGTCCCAACCCTCACTTATGGTAATGAGCTTTGGGTAGTGACCAAAATAATGATACTGTGGATACAATCAGCCAAAATTACGTTTCCTTCCTAGGGTGCCTGGGCTCAGCCTAAGAGATGGTAAGGAGGGTATGAGGGTAAGGGAATATGGCCCCAAATAAGTTAACAAAAAAGGATAGATAGATGGGGGTATCTCAATTGTACAGTAGCTGAGAAAATGCACTTATTTACATTCCACCATTGATAAAAATGATAATATACTATTTATCAGTCTACTTTGAATGAAAAAGGGCTGCCAAAGTGCAGGAAAAAAAGCATCACAATAGCAAAAAAAAGAAGAAAAATAAACTGGTGCATTATGCATTGTATAAGTTAGTTCCACCTTGGCATCTTTAAAATTCAAAGCAGCTGAACTTTTATCACCCTGGAGACAAATGGCATATATGAGTATGTTTACTGTATATGCTAACCCCCCCTCCAACTTAACCTTATGTGTTTTTGTTCTAGTCGCAGCTTTGTTTTCCATGACAGCACAAGAGGTTCTTGATGACACCTAAACTCTGTCTTCCTCCCTTTCTCATTTCCATACGGCCTGCGCCACACCTTGCCATGTTACTTTATGACATTCTTATTAGTTGATTTGCATATTTATGTCGACAGGCAATGCACAGATCCTGGGCTCGCAGAAATCTGTGTGTTGTGTAGCGTGAAAGATATACAATACCTTCCACTTTATGGAGGTCCCTCGTAAATTGTGCACACAGGACATTTTGCGAGTGGTGAGGTAGGAACCTGTATAGTCCTGCTAGAAATTAATTGAGCGTCACTTTAAGAATCTGAGACTGCTTGTTGATAAAGTGCAAAGATTGATGGCAGCCTGGGTTACTTTAATGGATGGGAGCTTCATAAAACATTAGAATATATACAGAGACAGGCTCCAGTTGATACACTTCGGTGCCATGGTCTTTATGTGTGTATGTGTGTGGCTGCATACTCTGTGTATATGTGTATTTAGTTACAATTGAGGGACAAATCTTTATTAGTGATGCATGTTGAATTAGCACGTGTCTTAACTTTAGCCTTGTGCAAACATGTGTGTGAATTTAGTACATCATGATTTTTCATGCATTACTTGGATGAATGTTAAAGTGATGATAGTGATAAAAATGATGATTATGAAAATGGTGATAAAGATGTTAATGAGTATAAAGTGATGAACATGATGGGGATGATGATGATGATGGTGATGGTGATGATGGTGATGATAGTGATAAAGTGATGAAGATGATGATGATGGTCGTGATGAATATGATAATGACAATGATCGTGATGTTATTGATAAATATTAAAGATGATTGTAATATTGATGTGGTAATGTATGAGATGAAGATGATGCCGACATGATATAAAGACAGCGATGATGAGAATGAGAACTTTGATGGTGATCTTCGCATCCAATTGTGACAATTCAAACTGAGGATATTTTAGAAAAACATCGAACACGCAAATACAAAAACATCATATGAAATATAAAGATAAATATACACTAATCATATAAACAGCTGTAACCTTCCCCAGATAACCAAACCCTCCGCTGGTGTCTGGTCCTGTCCTATCTTGCCTTAAGGAACACACACACACACACACGCTCACACACTCACTCTCTCACTCATTAGTGCGATGTCTCTCTTACCATTTCCAGTTGTCAGTATGGCAGCTGCGGTGTTTTTGGTATTGTGGCCTGGCCTGCAGACACAGGCAGGAACTGTCAGTGTAGATCACACCCTAACACTGATGCCCCCCCGACCTCCACTCTGCACCCTTCCGGCAGTTACCCCTCGAGTTACCCCTCACCACTTCTAACCCCTGCAGAGAGCCCAACAAGATCTGTCTGAGTTATCCGTGAAAAGGTTTAATGATGTTTTTTAGTGGGCATTTTTATGTCTGACTTATCTTTGGGGTTTGTTATTTCAAGGTTTTATACATCCAAAAAACAGATGCAAATCAGATGAAATAACATATGGAGAAAATACAATCATAAATACAACTTGCAGGGCAAACATTAAGTCATTTGTCAGATTATATCTTTGTTGGGTTTTTGTTTGATCTATAATACAACTGGTAGCCTGCTTGCATTTTTTCTCTCAAACAAACACGAAATCTGCTATTATCAAGTTTAGTTACGTCGTACTGCACAAATGAAAATGTATTCCAAAACACATTAGACCAAAATATTTTCCAATTTGAAAGCACAAAGCTGTGTTTGCTGGAATTAAAATTTTAAAAAGAGTAGTGAAAAGCAACATAATCAAAAAAGCTTTAAGAATGAAACATCCTTCTGGCTGTTCTGTAAACACAGCAGCTCAAAGGACTCATGACAGAAAAGGAGATTAATTCATTAATTTTACTGTGACTTCACTAATAGAGCAGTTAGTCCCAACCATTCCTACCTTAATGTACTATTCATACAGTCAGTGTCACGAATGGTAGTCGGAGGTCATGTTCTGAAGATGAAAAGACCGTATTCCATACACAGCAGTGAACTGGGTCACACCCACCTTAGAATCTTTTTATTATATTAAGTTGGACACTGGAAGTTCTAGCTTGACAAATAAATGTATCATGCTTTTTTTTCCCGAAATCAAACCAGCAAATCACGGCATGGGTTTTTCTATGGTGCTCCAAAGGTCTCGCTGACTCACTGTGGTGTTCTGGAGGGGTTTTTTTTATTATTATTTAGCACCAAATGTGTTGAACAATTGGTATTAACCCGAAAATTGCTTATGGGACATAACTGAGCATGGAAATGGGCTTCATGTAATCATACCATAATGTTCTAAAACACCTCAATAATTTGTATAATTGATTAACCGCTAAGATGAGACTTGTGGGTCGACATTGAGCCTGATTTTATTCATAAAAACTGGAGGTCAGAGGGCTGCTTTGTAAATTGCCATGTCAGCAAAAAAACAGCCTATTTTTGGAGCTAAATTCAACCCCATACTTTGACATTTTCCATACACAGCAAAAAACTCTACTTATGTGCTTTTAAATCCAGGAATACCCACAATCATTGTGTTATATACTATATACTATTGAGGGCCAAATTAAGCCTCATTAAGATTCATGAACCACTTTATTTATTTTCTTACCTCGCTAGTAGTGATGTACCAATGAAGCCTCATGAACCACTTTCTTTATTTTAGCCCACTAGATCTATCGGTTCAACAAAGGGCTGAAAACACACTCAATTACTATTGAACAAACCCTTTTTCTTTAAAACAAAGAGCACCATAGTGGGCTCAGAAAATAAAGAAAATGGTTCATGAGGCTTCATTGGCACATCACTACTCACTTGATGCTCTTCTCTGTTTAACAAAGAGTTGAAAGCACACTGACTTGCAGTACTTTGAGTCATTCACTTTAAACCTATAGTGGCGACAACAAATACAGCTAATCGTTTTTGAGGCTTCTACTTTCCACTGACTAAAGTCACAATTGGATAATGACATTAACTAATGCAAGAAGGCAGATATGTTTTAACACTTTTTTAAGGTGTGATATTTCTAACATGACTTCTTCATCGACTGCCACCAGCTGTGGCTTTATCAGTGTTTGAGGTGTAAAGACAGGTGTGGATTGGTGAGGAGCTGTTTAAAACAGGTGTAATTCACTGAACTCAGGTGAGAACAATAGTGATGGTGAAAGAGAAAGCTGTGATTCCTTTATTTATATATTCTCCGGCACTCCACACCTTGTCATTGATCTGTATTCGCTTTTTTGCTATATTCCAACTGTGACATACTGGGCTGAAAAAAAGAGCAGGTAGAGTGTGGAAGTACAACTGATGAACACTGAACAAAAAGTAAAAGTATGGAGAAAATAAAGAAAATAGATAGATATGAATAAGAATGGATTAAGACTAGAGGAGGAGGAGAATGACTACATTCATATAAAATTACACAGATAAAAGACTATGAGATGAAAGTGACAAAAGGTGTTGGTTTGGTGACACCATATTTTTTTTTAAATATATTTTATATTTTGTACTGATACACAATATTTTTTTTCCATGCCCAAAAAAATTTGAGCATATGAGCATTCTAAAAATAGCACTCACGTCATTATACATTACAGGTATGGTTCGCTTGAATGTATGCTACAAAACCACTGACCTAGGTTTAGGGATAAAAACTGTTTAAACAGCAAATAAATTAGTTACAAAGGGTCACGTGAACCACGGGAGCTACGTCATAAACGTAACTTACATGTGATTCACAAGCCATGAGCCACCTAAGTTACAAAAAAGGTTTAATGATGTTTTTTAGTAGGCATTTTTATGTCTGACTTATCTTTCGGGCTTGTTATTTCAAGGTTTTATACATCCAAAAAACAGATGCAAATCAGATGAAATAACATACATAATATGGAGAAAATACAACCATAATCATACAACTTGCAGGGCAAACATTAAGTAATTTGTCAGATTATATCTTTCTTTCTATCTTCTCGTTTAGGGATAAAAACAGTTTAAACGGCAAATAAATTACAAGTTATAAGGGTCACGTGAACCACGGGATCTACGTCATAAACGTAACTTACATGTGATTCACAAGCCATGAGCCACGTAAGTTACAAAAAAATTAAAAAGTTATGTTAAAAGTTGTTTGCTGTTCTCCTGAGTGAAAGTCCAACGTTTGTTTGACTCATCCACCTCCCCTACTTTTGAGGAAAAGCAATACCTTTACTGCTACTACTGATCTTTCAGCAGATATCGAATGCCTTTCCATGAAATGCCCATATTTCTTTAACTACATAGCATCATCTATTACCTGGAAACAGATCAGACAGTACAGTGCTGCAGCACCCAACATTACCACGGTGGCTGTCAGTAGCAGAGAAAGGAAAATGTGGAGGTGGGGGACAGAGGCCGTGTGTGGCTGGTCAGACATGATGGGATGTGATGCTGCTATCCACAGGTAGAGAAGGGGGAGGGAGGGGAAGGACAGAGGGGATGATGGGGGGGACAGGAGGGATCACAAAGCCCGGAGAACACAGCCGGGATATGTCAGAGCACTTTCTGGCCACCCTGACAGACAGACTGTACCTATCACACACACACACACACCTTCACTGGAGTGGTGTGTGTGTGGATGCCGGGGAGGGATAGTGGGGTAGATGGGTGATCAGAAAAGGTCTTGGCAACTCAGGCCTGGTATGTGTGGGCAAGTGTCTTCAAAGGTATATGTCAGCGTGTGTTTGTGTGTGCTTGTGTACTCAGCCTTATGTGTGTGTTGAAGTATGAATCCATCTGGCCACCGCATACTGCTGTCATGTGTATGAAAAAGGTGCATTTGAAATGACAGTGTCCTTCTGAGAAATGGGTATGGTCAAAGCACAGTCATACACTATCTGAAATATCAAAGGTACATTTTTGTGCTATGAATGACAAATGGCCCCTTGGCGGGCTGCTGTGATCCTCGACATGATGCCTTACAGTGCTTCAACGTTTTATGTGTTCATGTCATCTATATATGGGTCTCCAGTCACAGCAGCATTCACTATCCTTTGTTCTAAGCTATAGGTTAAAAGGATATATTCAAGTGAAGAAGATGTAGAAAAGATCTAGCCAGATTAGCCATTGTTAGCAACACCAGTTGATAATGCATTGAACAGTAGCCTGTTTTGGACATGCAAGCACCACGGCATCACCTCCACGGAGAGAAGGTGGACAGTAGTGACGGTGTAGCTGCTTTATTGAGACACAAATGAGACAGAAATGACAATAAACTGTATATGAATAGAGCTTCCAAGCGTTTTGATGCGTGGAGCAAACATGTTGGATTTGGAGAGGTGAGGTTGGACTTTCCATGTTGGATATCTGACTTTAAGGGCGTTTCATCAGAAATGCACAAATGGGAACATCTGACATCCCAGTTCAAGTAGAACACAGCTTAAGTCCTGCGTGTAAAGTATGACTTTAACTAATTAAGGGTCGTGCCACTGATACCAACCCATTGCTCTAGATGGGACAGACACGACTATGGAGGGATAAACTGTGTCAAATACTGTATGTCCAGTATTATTCATAAAAGCTAAAGATTTATTTGCACTATATCTTCTCCAGGACTAACATTGTTGAAGTCATTGAATTTACTGTTTTTTTTACAGGGATTGAACAAGGGGATTTTGAAAGACAGCAATCTAATATTTTCAATATAAAGAGACTAACTAAATTGAGTTTGGAAAATGTCCAGTCGGGAAGAGGAGTGGCTTATTTTGTTGACAATTTCCAGCAACGTAGGTTGAGAAACAAGGGAAAAATGCAAGGATCTACAACTAAGGTAATACTCTCCCAAAAAAACTCATTGGAGGTTTCAAGAGGAGCATCTACTGTACAAAAAGGACACGTGTCATGCCAACAATGCTATAAAATTTAAAATTCAAACATGTCTGAAATTTAAGTGTACGTAACTCAGTTTGGTGCCAAATATTGGCCAGCAGTCAGCACCAAAGCCATAAAAAACAATGAATGTGTATCTGCAGTAAAGCTTCCTTTTCTTCAAATATAGCTAATGTATAGCTTATTATTGTCTCACTCATGTTGGATGTGAAATCAGCTGTCAACAAGATCAAAGTAATTAGAAATGTTGACACATTTGTTGTAAATTAATGAGCTAACCTTGATTATACTATTCACATCTTCCAATAACGTATAACATCATGTTTGTCTACAAAATCTACACTGACATATTTAGTGAAGTAAAGTAAGTTGTTAAAGAAGAAAAGTTAAACCCAGTAGCTAAAATGGGTCAAATCAATCTGAACTAATGGAATTGTTAAATTAGCATGCGAAAGAAACAATGATGTGATCCTTTTAAAAAAAAAAACATCTTCACAGCAGCTTTTTAGCAGTTTCACCTGGAACAGTTAATTACAGAGAGGTGAGAGTTTGACTCATTATTTGAAGGGTGCAGCTGCGGAACAAGTGGAAAATCTGTCCCTGACAGAAAGGCAGTAGCTTTTGTTTTATTAAGCCACTACAGAAATAGTGATATTAATTTATTGTATTGTGAGTTGTTAGGAATATGAGCATATTTTCTTTCCTTACTTGAAAATATCCTCACATTCCCATGAGCAGAAATCAACATTTTTTTTTTTTACAAGATATACATTTCTGCAGGTCAGTGAAATGCTCCATGTTGATCCACAACCTAGATATTCATGAAAATGCCTGACCAGTGGAGACAATAGGCCAACCCGAAGAAGTAGCATTTTGCCCCAATTGCCAATTATTTTCCAATTGCCACTTACTGATGTTTTTCCTTGAACTAATTGGAGGGAACATCCCTTTTGGATCTGTGAAGCCACTAGTGTGGTAAAAGTATGGTAATTGCCATAGATCTATGTGCTCACTTTGTGACAGAAAAAAATGCATATTTACCCCTTCAACATGAATGGCCACTCTCCTTTTAGCTCTGTTTTGGTCATCACCATCGCCTGAGGAAAAAAAATGTTCTCTTTAGCTACTGAATGCTCAACAGTGTTCCCCAGCTAGTCTCTAACTGTATATGCTGCTCTATGGTGCAGAGCAGATTGTACAAAGTGATGTACCAGTTTTCTTTCAGAGACCAGAGATCTGGACTGTGAAGCAAGTTCAACATCTGCTTGTTATCTGGTTTCACTAACTTCACAACCACAATCACACAAAGTGGTCTTACGACAGTTGTTACTGCAACTCAGTAAGTCAACCCAGGGTTTCCCAATCTAATTATGAGCACTGTCACATAAAAGGGGTGGTCACTGCAGCAATTGACCAATTATAAGCATGGACAAGTATTAAGTAGTAAGAAAAACTGCATATTTAAAAAATGAAAAGCAGACTTTACTAGGAGACAAATGTATATATGTCTGAATAAAAAGCAGGGTTCGGATAAGCAGTAATAGAAAATGAATGAATGAATGAATAAATAGAGTTTGTCTAAAAAGCAAGGCCTATTTCCATTAGTTTGACTAATTTTCAGTTGTCTCAGTCCTATAAAGCAAATTCAACTACCCAGGTACCCCATACAACAGGCCAGGAAACTGAGCTTGACCTGTGATGACTTTACCCCTTTGGAATTGAATAAACTGGAGTCATGAGTAAGATTAACTGAATTAAGCCTGGCTTTTCAGGCTTTACAGAATAGGCCATTCCTACTGTCCCAAAAAAATGCAAAAACCCCCCAAAGAAAATAAGAAAAACAGCTTTATTAGTTGTCTGTGCATAACCTGGAAACCAGAAGGATATTTCAAGCTAATTTATATTTGCTCAGGTTGATGATTTTGTCACTTTCCCATTCATTTCCAGACAGCCTGATTCAAATACTTTCAGAAATATATTATAGTTGTCTGTAATTTAAGAAAGTTTGCAAACCGGCTCTTTGATCTTTTCAGGTCCTTGTAGGCAGAATTAGTTGCTCTTACAGATCCAGGGTAGCTTCTTTCCCTTGTTTCCATTCTTTAGGCTACTCGCCTGCTGACTGTAACTTCATATTCTGTGCACAGATATTAAAGTGGTATTGATATTCTTATCACTCTCAGCAGGATAGCAGATCTTGTGTATTTCCAAAATGTTTAAGTGTTACCTTCAGGTCAGGTAAACAGTGGGCCTCATTGTCCAGTTTGGAGACAACCAAGGTCATTCTTACGGTTTCCCAGAGCTGAATATACATTTGTGTAATGTTTGTGTGATTTATATTCTTCAGCCTCCAGTTAGCTCCGTGGTATTCATAAAGTGTGATGGAGGCTTTTAATCTTGTAAAGTAAAACTCCACTTCAACTTCTCCATCCGCAGTGTGTGTTCCCACTCCATCTCAAGTTTCCACTCCATCTCTCCCAGCTCGTGTTTTACATAGCAGTGACTGACAGATTTACTATGCTTTTTAGCAAGCAGAGCTGTCAAACTTCACCAGCTTTTCAAAACAGTGCAACTAAATCCTGCAGCTCCACAAAGATGGCTGTCTGTGGGGACACAGCGAAATCAAGTGCACATACTTACAGAAAGGCCAGGAGCAGGTCGGAGCAAAGAAGGTCATTTTTCACATTTAAACACTTCTATAGTACTGAGAGCTGGATTTATAAGTGCAAATTATCCCTACTGCTTCCATAATGTTTGCATATGTTAGCTACATTTCATAGCAATTCCCTGTCCACTTGAGAAAACAACAACCATTGTGCTTCGAAGCTTACATTAATTAGAGTGGCTCCTAACTCTGCTCTATCATATAGTAATTAGGTTAGTGTAAGCTCCATGCCCGTTCTCAGGGTACAACTCATTTTAACACCAGGGATGGCATGCACTCTGCTTTGACAAAGTGTGTGCGTTTAAAGCAGTCTGGGTGTTCTTATTCCCCATGTTGAACACATGCACACGAAAAGAAAAGCAGTGGATCGTGGGATGTTTCTCTGTGTTGGGTTAAAGCTTGTATGTCCCCAGTCAAGTGCCATGGAAATCCCGTTGGGACTGAGAACCTAGCTCCATTCACTGTGGCCTAATCAAGTGGTATCTGAGCTCCAATCCTCTTATGCTGCTTGACTGGACCACACTTTCTCTCAGGCTGGATTGTAGTTGCCGGCTGGAACTCCAGAGAGATGGGAGGGAAATGAAAGAGTAAGAAGGACTGCCTTTGTTTCACTCTGTGCTTTACTCTTAAACTTTGCTCCTCGACATTACAATGCATGCGTGCATTTGTAACATGCTGAGGAATTATGCATCTGGGTTTTTTTCTCAACATTTGGTCAATACAGCTACGCAAAGCAAGAGCAGGGTGGAAATTAGCCCCAAAGAATACCTCCTCTCTTTCTAAATCTTCCTGTCAGGCTCCAATTACTTTTGTTTGAGGTACAAAGGTTGTCCCTGCTTCCTTGATGAGCTCTTTTCACGCAGAATGCCCTGACCCTGAAAAGCACTAATACAGAAGTACACGGCTCCTGAAAAACCTCAAGGAGCAAGCCACTTCAGTTAGAACAAACAAGCTCATTTCATGCTTCTTTATTGTGTGAAAATCCAGGCCTTTCACTTTTTGAGAGGCAACAGAAAGGCACTGTCTGAGGTTCGGGGGCCCCCCGTTCATAAAAGATGATAAAAAGACATGAACCAATGCCTGGATGAATTGAAGGAGGTAATTAGCATTCCCATGGATAGGGACTATGGATCCCACGTTGCGTCCAGATGTCCGGGCCAGTGCCCGGGCTGTTAGCTCACTGGTCCATGAGACTTGATCCATAGATGGAAGACAATGACCCCGGCCCTAATTAGCTCCACCAGTCAAGTGTCCCTAATTGGATTACGGACCTTACTTTTTGGGAGGCTGTGTATCAACACAGAACAGGAACTGTTAGTGTGCTCAAAGGGGTCCTCAAAAACGCTCAGAAGCACAGACAAATACCAATAATAACCATTTGGATTTTTCAACACAAAACACTTCGATACTCGAGTGTCCTTGGAAGATTTCAAAATGCTCAAAGAACAAAATCAAAGAGGCTGCTCAAACTGGTGTCTTTATTTTCATTTGCTACTGGGAAGCAGATACTTATCACATGCTCCGTAATGACATACTGGAGAGGCTTGTTTGGCATGCATGCTAAGCTTCTCTTTGCATCCAGAAAACAAAAGGCATTTCACTGAGCCACAATAAACTGAAAAGGAAACAGCTTGCACAAAAGACTCAACAAACCATTGTATAGCATTGCGTGCTCTATTCTTCATTTGTTTGAACACAGCAAGGTCAACAACCCAACCGTGTATCTATTCAATGGACTACAGCAGAAAGAGATTAATGCAGCGTGAATATACAGTAGTTGAGAAGTGTTGTGTATCTGGAACCTTTTTCCTATGTTTGTGCACATGATATCACTGGATTAACAAGATCACCGTTATTCTGTTCAGTGTAAACTGTGAATGAGTTAAGGAACAAATGCTTCACACAGCAAGTGCTTTCGTCTCAGTTACAGCACTGCAACAAATATGTGCATATGTTCAGTCCATGGTAGGCTTTGTAAAAACTGCACTTTTGAGTTTGGTGCAATGCAAAATTAACCCATTAATGGCTTCTATCTGACTACAGTACAGTGTTGCTTAGTGGATAATAATGTTATAACCTACATTTGTGTAGTTTGACATTTTAATTGTGACCGCTGCTGCTTCCTTACCAACAATTTTCACAGATTTGAAATTGGTTGATGGTCTCCTTCCTTCTGCTACTAGCAAGTATAGCGCCATCTGGGTACTCATAGTGCACTGCACTTTTCCATACTGTCGGTGTGAATAAAATAGCCAGTGTTAGTACAGAACCAATGAATTGAGACACAGGAAGAGACTAAATACAAAAGAAGAGCAAGGTGATGACACAGTTGATACAAATGAGAGCAGGGCAGACAACATTCCACAAGTCCATTTTACCACAAAATAAAACACTAGGAAACCCTAGTCATGACCTGAAGATAAACTAAAATAAATCACAAAAACACACGCGTCATTGTGTGACAACACTAAACATGAACCCTCAGAAACAAAATAATAGAGGGAAAGCATGGACAGAACTAATCCAGGCAACTAAAAACCACTGCCAGTCTGTGACACTACAGATTCTATGAACTCTTTACATCATGTGCATGCCAGTGATGGAGATCCAGGTACATACACTCTTTGCACTCTTGATGAATAACCTAGAACAAGAAGTGCACACACTTGTTAGTTCAGACTTGTGGTTATTGATGCATTAAGACAAGAGGACTCAGTGTGTGAGGTTTTCCACTGGATTTCTTTTGTTTTTTTTGTTCTTCCTCTCCCCTTATAATCCTCCTTCTCCAACAGGGCATGTGTGTGGCAGGGGGTGTGGCTAGCTTCTCCCTTGGAAGAAGACAAGCCACACCTTTATCCAATCAGCTCATCACCCATAAAAGCCTGGTCTTCACTCCACTACTCTGTCAGGAAACTCCGTCTTGTTTGTGCTTTGAGTGCTTTCCTCCAGTTGTTTTCCCCCAGTGTTTTTTGGATGTCTACTCACTTGTGTGATCAGATTCCTGTGTGCCTCACCAAGTCTTTGTTTGCTCTGTGCTTGAGTTCTTCCATGTGCTGAGACCTCGTGTCCTCACCTGGAATCCGTTCTCTCCACATCAGTGAATATTCCAAAAGCCAGCCAGCCTACTGCCTTCACCGCCTACTCTTCTGTTTGTACAATAAACTCCTTTTGTTTATACCTGTCAGTCCCTCTTTTGGGGTCCAAAGCAAAGACTGACATGGGATGAGAACCATAACACTATGCTACAAGATGGACCCCTGTACATTACAAAAGTTGCTGACCAGGCGTATTTTACAGCTCTCCTGGAGCTTTTGCATCTTTTGGGCCTGAGAACATAAACATCCTTATATAGTTGCACTAGCTGCTTGCTTCCATGAATGGAAAAAGAAATATTTCCTGATTTCCAATTAAGCTTATCGGTCAAATTCTGATATTACAAAGAGGCTTGTTTTTTTACAATTAACGTTACATTCATGAAGTATCCATTGTTATAGTTTTTCAGTTATAATTGTGTGTGTGGGAAAAGTCTTTTTATTTGGTGACCTGCATTTCTGCCTGGGGTCACGGACATATGTAACAAGTATTCATGTGTGCTTGAACTTGGGACGTTGCAATTAGGTTTTATTATTTCAGATATTTCTGGTCCATCTCATGGACTGCAGGTCTGCAACAGTGACATGAATGCTTTGTCTATGGTTGAAGAAGCTGAGTTACTGTAACATCAAGGTCCATTTAAAAAAAAAATGTCAGTATGTCTGTATTGCTCCCTAACCAAGGCAACTATTTCACTATGTACAAAGGTTAAACCTGCTCTGTTGTAATAAGACATCCCACTGCTTACTGCTTTTATTATGCACACTTGAGAAGTCTGAATAGAATATTTTTTGGTGACAAGATTTTTTCTTTGAGGTTAATTAATATTACCAACTTTCAACCAGCTTTGTGTCATTGCTGTGTGGGTAGTTTATGCGGTTTTCCTCCATGTTGCCAACCACAGATTTCCAATCCTTCGCTGGCAAAAGCCTTTCCCTCCTACATTAGATATGGATGGAACCATGTCTGCCTTGTCAATCATAACCACAAAAAGGGTGTTCAACAGGAAAGCCTTCTGTGAGTCTTTTTGTTTTTACTAGGCAATTGTCTCATCATCAGACAGAGCACAAGTTTGCTAGAACCAAAAAGCAGCCCCTTTAGTGGAGAGGTGAAGAGGACACTGTCCGAAAGACTGAAGACTGAATGCGTCATATTATGAAAAACTCACTTTTTTAGTGTTTGAGCACATA
Organism: Serranus cabrilla; assembly: GCA_903364295.1. Taxonomy (NCBI): domain Eukaryota; kingdom Metazoa; phylum Chordata; class Actinopteri; order Perciformes; family Serranidae; genus Serranus; species Serranus cabrilla. The sequence continues at coordinate 441,777 of CAFUXE010000179.1, read as the reverse complement.
CATGTTGGTGTATTGAGCACACAACAACCCACAAACTGTAATATAAGAACCTACCTGCCTACATCAGAAAACATGGGAATCAACCACCCAGATGTGGCTCCCCTTTCGATGTCACGTGGAGGCTCATTTACATATCTTCACCCACAGCTTGATAGCTACCTTTGCAAAGGTAAAATAACAAACATGTTTTTCGTAGAAGCCAATCAGAGCGGACTGAGCTTTTTCATGAGGAGGGCTATATAAAGAGATAGTTCAGGATTTTGATACTTGCCAGAAGTGTAGTGAATGCAAAACTCTAAGCTAACTTTATATAACCTCTGGTCTTCACTTCCGGCATTTCCAGTATTAGTCTTTTATAATGCTATACCAGGACATTTTTGGACCATTGACTTTACATTGGCAGTGTTTTCGTGTTGCTGGCACGTATTTTTCACGTATTACGTGCTGATGGTAAAAAAAACGTGGTCCTTTCACGCAATTTTGTGAGATCAGGCACTGTGAACAGGCCCTACCAGCTTGCCAAAACCATCTTGTCCTAGATCGTAACCGTCCAGAACTCGACAAATAGGCTAGAAACTTTGCATCCAAAACACTGCTGGCAAGAATTTCATACAACTTCATGGCAAAAATTCTGAACCATACCTTGAAAAAGGCCGGCATTTAAGCATTTTAGACAAAGGCTTAATACAGGTATGTTCAGCACTGGGTTCTGTTGTCCTCCTCCACAGCAGTACATTGTTTGGCTTCTGTGCTGGTACTCCAGCCAGCCTCTCCAAACTGTGGGAGTGCCAACCACGACCTTATTACTCCAACAGACTGTGTAATGAGCATTTATATGGTAATTGCGATCAGACTTGTCCAATTACTTGCTGACACTCACACAAAGGTGCATCAACTCTCAATAAGTGAGTGACAGCATGTTCTCAGGGCCAAGGCTGCTCTTACAGTGCTATTAGGAGCTGACATTCCTCACAGTCCTGGTTTCATTCAGCATGGATGTTAATTTTCTAGTTTTGGATACACTGCTTTGTGGTATTAATAACAATGTGATCACCAGGGTAACAGGAAACTACTGTTTTAAAGGAGATAGGTCCTGGTTGTAGCCATTGGTTGTAGCATACATATTGACCTTGTAAAAAATGAATTGAGATCTTGGAAAGTTCAAGTTTTATTCATTACACTTTTGTTCATTTTGTAATAAACCTGTGTTGTTTCCATGGTGTTTAACCCCACCTCTACTGGTTCCTACCACAATACAATTCAAGTATAATAAGAGCATGTGCTTGACTGTTCAAGGTATCAAGGTGAGGAAGTTTAAGGCCTTTCATCTTTTCACAGAAACTCAATTGTATTTTATTTTTATTCAGCTGTGTTTGACTTATTCACTCTACATCATATTACAATTATACATCTTTCTGTAGAGGTAAGTCTTTGTATCTCGATGATGCAGAAATTATTTTTGCACTCATTGCACTCACAACATTTATTACAAGATATTATAATTATAACTCACTGTTCTCCTCCATCACCACACCCCTTCCTGCAGCCTTTGTTCCTCTGAAGCTATTCTCCTGTCCCACCCCATCAGAACCAAGCACCGAACCTGGGGCGACAGAGCTTTATCCATAGCTGCCTCCTCCCTCATGAGCTCTCTCCCTAAAAACATCAGCTTGGATCTATCCATTTTCAAAAATCTACTCAAAACACACGTCTTCTTAACTGCTTTTAAAGTTGTTGATTTTGTCTTATTTTAAATGCATTTTAACTGTATTTTAAATGTAAATGGTCTTTGAGTACCATTTATTATATATCCAATATTGTCTGCAAAGTGATTGGCTTCTACTCACCTCCAGTCAACCATAAATGGACAATGCATTGCACAAATATGTACTGATGCTCAGAGACTTGTCTGCAGATCAGTGGTTCTTGATGGTGAATCAACTGGCAGTACACACATTATGCAGCATTATGCACAAGTGTCAGCATGTATTCCAAGTTAACAGCCATCAGACTTGCTTCACATTTTGCTAAGATGATCATGACAGTCAGTAGTGTCTCCCACCATTGGATATCATTTGAAGATGGGACTTTGATGAGTGAACACCATTTCTTTGTATCAGTTTTGTTCTTGTGAACGTCGCCTACTTTATGATTAGAACTCGTAATGAGGATATGAAGTGTAATGAGTTTGCCGAACGTGTGACTTCCTTTATTTCCAGACGTTGCTCATTTGCACAGTCCATATGTGCAGGTGGAAAAAATGTAACAGGTGAAGTGACTGGAGACTGGAGTGTGTGTGTGGCTGCCAATGTGGTGTCTCCAGGGCACTCACACACCTCACAGCACAGTCACATTCACTACATATTTTACACACAGAAACCTGTGTGAAAAATAAAAATGTAATTGGTGTTATGCCAAGTTATTTGAAATATTGAGCAGACTTTGATTAAAGTTTTGAGTTGGCTCATATGTTTTCCAATTAAAAAGTGCTTATGAAATTTTTTCAGCTCACTACATCCGCGAGTACAAATAACACTGGTTTGAATGTTCCTGATAACGTGGGTCGATAATTAACGTTTCATATCAAGTGAAATTAAATTTGTGAGAAGCAACATTATTAAAACTGTTTTACAATGTAGCTTTTATTCCAACACGGGCTTATCAAAACCCAGGATATATCAATGTTTCCTCAAAAGCATAGTGGCTTTTCAAAATAAACTTCCGTGATCACAGGATATAACGTTCTGCAATTAAACCATTCGAAAAATGTTTGGGTTAAAGAACAGGGTTGGGCTTTATCTCCTGGGTCAAATTCCAGGACCTAGTCGTTTGCTATTTTATTTAATGTTGAGAAATAGTTGTTCATCTCCTCTGTTCCTTTCCTAAAACATTACAACAGCTGTAAAGCTCTGAATTCGATAAAATCGTTGCCTTTTTAAAACCTATCCACGAAAAATTAACTTCTAAACGTCTAAATTAACGTCTAAAAATGAATACAAAAAAGAAATGTGAGAATTTACTAATTGTAGACCTTCAGACTCTGGAGTTATTGTCCAAAAAAGTGAAGATTGCATTGTCTGACCTCCCTGACTTATTATTCTTTTGCCTTTGGGATGAATTTCATTTTTTATTATTTTTTTTCTTTTTTGCTCTTGGACTTACAACCTCTTAGTTACAGCTCATTTAGAAAAATGAGTAGAGGAAGAAATACATCTTACTGTTCATAGCAAGTCTAAAAAAGGACAATAGGTTGAGGAGATATAAAGATAGTAAAATATTGTGCTTTTTAACTTCTGATAAGCTTCACATGAACAGCCTGCCTATATAACTTTTGTCGCCCACATGACTCAACAAGCAGATGCAATAAAATGTATTATAAAATACTCATGAGAATCACAGTGGTTAAAAATATGAGTTAACTGAATTCAAAATCCCATAGTACAGACGTGAAGAGACATGACAAACACATATTGTTAGTCTGGAGAACACACATATGAGCTACAGGTCATCAAGGTTGGATTTATTTACTGAGCAGAGTGGGCTACGGTCCCAGATGCCCTGACCCTTAAAGACCCTACTACCCTAAGTCCATGGTACACTGCTTGTCCATTAGCTCCACATATTGTTTTTGTTGCACTTATTTTTACAAATAGGCAATGATAATTCTGACAATGAAAAGGTTTGGCGGCAGGAGACTTTGCGAACAAAGCTTTATAACCAATCAGTCAAAGCAGCAATTAAAACAGAAACATTTCGTAATTTTTAACCCATATCATCAAGCTTAGTGGATTCACTTGTGGGGGCAAAGTAAATCTGTGCTTGGGGGTCTGGTGGCGCACCCCCCTGAGGAGCTTGTCTCGTTAGCGGGCGGTGCCGGGTTCGAATCCGGCTCGGCACCCTTTCCCGCATGTCTTCCCCCCTTTCACTCTCTGCTCTCGCACTATCAAAATAAAGCACAAAAAATGCCAAAAAAAACATATCTAAAAAAAAAAGTAAATCTGTGCCAAGTTTAAGTTTAGTGTACTTCTACGGCTGACCAATGACAAGCTTTCTCAACAGGAATGGTCTTCTTTAAGGAGTCCAAAATTGAGGACTCTACTGTAGCTTATTAGCTGTGATTCATCCTATAGTTTTTTAACCCTTCACTGTGGGAATCGAAACCTTGGCCCCGGGGTTGAGAACACCGAATCCTACCCACTTGACCCCCAGGGAGCCTTAGAAAAGATATACCATGTATCTACTGTACATTCAGTATTATGCATGTATACATGTCCATATGCAGAATACACAAGAGGCAGGATTGATACAGTGATGATGCATGCATGAAGCGAGACAGGAGTCTTAAATATTGGATAATATGTTCCTTTAATAAACTGTGTAAACTTTCTATCAAGTCGATGAATGAACTAGAGCCATTGAGTTTACTTACTCAGTGTTAACAAGAGAATTTATTGGGCAAGCTACAGCAGCTTACAAACTAGCCTCGTGGGCATAGTCACTTCTTCACCATGCATCTAGAATCACATGTTTCACAAAGATGTGCAAATCAATTTTGCTGCACCACTCTCTGGTGTGGACATGAATGATATGCACTGCAAACCTCAAAATGCCCTCTGCTTAACTTTTCCCATAGGAGAATAAACGATACAGAAAAACTACAAAATATGTTTTATTTAATATCTGTAAACACTCATACGTAAAAAGGGGAATAATTCATGAACACACTGAACAATTTGCATTTTCTTTGGATTTGAATGCTCTTCAAAATCCATCAAAGTCCTGACATGAGCACATAACACACTCACCAATGCAGGGTCCCTGCCTCCTGCTCACCTGGGCAGACAGTCTGCTGGTTCTAACCTGGGGCAGATGGCTGGGTCACCACAGCCTGAGGCGGAGCCCCTCTCACACACAAGAAGCCCTGGAAGAGTGAAGAAGAGGAGAGCTGTCATGATGAGGCTGATAAGCTGCAGCATGTGGGCTGCAAAGGGACTGAGAGATCAGCGGGGCATGAAAGATTTGGGAGGCAACAAATTTTTCAGCTGCCTCTCAAAAACTTGCGGATGACATCCTGCACAGCTGGGATAAAAGAAGCAGGAGTGGTAACAGGCAGACACAGGGGTTTCTTACTCATCCAGTGTGAGCCGGAGATTATGACAAGTCACAACTAAAAAGCCTGTGATCCTCCAGACGTCGCCTAACATGGGACTGGTAAAGCTTTCACATCACTGAGAGTTATTTGATTCATTGTTAATATAAAATAGATTAGAGCTGAAAGATAAAGGCCTCGTTTTCCAAATGTTAGATGTGACATTCACCCAGGGAGAGCAGGGCAACAATATTTAAACCAGGGGTGTCAAACTGATCCAGCAAAGGGCCGAGTGGCTGCAGGTTTTTGTTCCAACCAAGAAGAAACACACCTGAATCCAATCATTCAATCACCTGAACTGTCTTCACTCAGTTGATTAATTATCAGTATCACCTCATTTTTGGCTGCAGGGGGACCGATGGCACTCAGACTTGACCAACTCAACTTATGAACCAAACCAAAACCAAACAAAAGCAAATACTTGGATACAGAAACAAGTAACCTCCAAGATGTACAGGCCAATACCTTGGCCCCAAAACAAACAGAGACCCTGCTGAGTCCTCATCGCTAAGAATGTTTGTGTATGAACTTAACCATGAAGTTTAATAGTGTTGTGAGGCTACATCCTTTTCATAGGAAAATGTACCAATGTATTTCACTTGTATATAACTTTTTTTCATATAAATATTGCATGATTCAATGTGAATCCATTGTTGTGTTAAGAATGGCCAGTTACTAGTTCATCTGCACATTTAGATGCATCTTGTGCCAACACTTTGCACTTTTTATTTCTTAGTTTTTCAGCACTGCTGAGGTTTAAGACACCTGCAAACATGTTCCTTTTCATGTCATGATGAGCACAGAGCTGCACATGTTATGCCTTAAACGTGCTAAGCACTTCCCAATCTAGGGCCTCAAAACCCCCCAATGTTGTGTGCATCTCCAGAGTCTCCTGACAGTCCTGGTGGTTGCAGGTTAAAGAGCTATTTTTGCACTTACGTAATGCCCAGTATGGCTGACATATTCAGGAAATAAACAGTGGTGTTTAAAGAGCGTCCAGCACGATTATTTCATCGGACTGTAAAGCATCATGGAATTCTTTTGTCAGTCGCTCTTTTATTTATTATCAGTCATACTGACATGATTGGTGTGAGATCAAATGTTGCTGGGATAAAGTAAAATG
>CAFUXE010000179.1:381489-396902 GCA_903364295.1 Serranus cabrilla | reverse complement strand
ACAGTCCTTGTAGGTATGACTCTACAGAAGTTGATGTAATCAGTAAAGCAGTCAACTTGTCTGTCAATGTCCATACTGTTCTCCTCCGTTTCCAGCAACACATTCCAGTCAGTACATTTAAAGAAGTCCTTTAAAGCCTCAGCAGCCTCTGGTGTCCATTTCCTGACAGTGAGTTTAGTTGCAGGTTGACTCAACACACACGGTTTGTAACAAGTTTCCAGACGAACTAAGTTGTGATCTGACCTGCCAAGTGGTGGTAAGGCAGTGGCTCTGTAAGCTTTGTGTGAGAGAGAGCGAGAGCGATATATTTTCCATGGCCTAACCGTATGGCACAAAGCTGTTTATGGGCTCAATCAAGAATTCAGCTGGGTCTTTAAAAGTTTCAAATCCAATCATCTGAATTTTAGGCCTTAAAAAAGTCTTTTAAATTTAAGAAACACTTAAATTTGAGAAAACCAGAGAAAAAACTTCACAAATACCATCTTGCAAGAGACTGATAACCATTGTTAGAATTGTGTGTTTAATTTGGTGTGTATCTGATCCACCAACCAACACATATTTTAGTGAGAAATCTTACTTTTTTAAAAATCTGTTGCCACTGAAATACAACATCAGACAGAGGCTGGGAGCTAGTTGAGCGACCAAATCTTTATGGATATAATTGATGATGAATTTGTTGTGTTTTGGGTTGTGGATTCATGCAACAGATATAAAGAGCAAGCGTTACCGTCTTTATTTCTGACAAGAGCCATGGACAATACCACTAACATCACTGTAATCAACAATCTTATCGGTGTAGAATATGGACAGGGTTCAATTAGGGATGCGAACACTAAGGACAGATTCCGGCCAGAGAATCCTTTATCAGCTTTATTCTGAGCAACAGGTATATGCATGGGTGTGTGTATGTGTGTGGTTTAGTGTTCATAAAACGCACACAAGAACGTCTAAGAACGAGAGTTCTCCGTGTCTGCTTCCATCCTCTCCGAGCAGGAACAATCCTGCAGTGGGCTGCATGCGCTGTTCATGTGATGGGGCGTTCAAGCGCATCTCGTAAATACTAGCGCTGAGCGAATAGGCTTTCAGACAATCTGCATGAATCACTTCCCGCTAAACACACATAACTTTCAAATAAGAATGCATCAGAGTGGTAACAGAATCCACCACTGAATTTACAAGACTGTCAAAATATGATGCCTTAAATAAGCTAGAAAAGCACTCAGAGAGCGCAGAAGGCAATAGGGTCAGTTACGCAATACCAAATTGCACACTTAATAATAATAATGGATTCGATTTATTTCGCGCTTTTCTAGCCACCCAAAGCGCTTTTCATTGAGTCCATTATTCATTCACACCAGTCACACTCCGGAGATGGTAAGCTACTGTTGTAGCCACAGCTGCCCTGGGGCAGACTGACGGAGACGTTGCTGCCATTTCGCGCCTACGGCCTCTCAGACCACTCCAATCATTCATACCCATTCATACACCAATGCGGGTAGGCAATGCGGCAATGCGGGTAAAGTGTCTTGCCCAAGGACACAACGAGACGACCGCACTACCACTGCGCCACTGTCGCCCACACTTGAAGGATTATATTGAAAGCATGTATTTTGGGATACACTGGCATTGAAATATTTCATCCACTAGATGGCGGCAGTTAGTGAAGGCAATATGGTCACTGACGCAATGATATAAATTCTCAATATAAATTCCAGATGGAGTTCCGGATCACTGATCACCACCAAAATCTAATCACTTGTTTCTTGTCCCTGTACACACATTTCCCAAAACCGTGCAGTACTTTTTGAGTTATTTTGTACACAAACAAAAAACACGGACAGACAGACAGACAGACGCCAGCGAAATCACAACCTCCTTGTTTACAATCACTAAAATATGCAATGAATAAGATCAGTGTATATGATGGAATAGTGGCAATAAGTGCATATATAAGACATTTGTTCTTCTCAAGGTGGCAAGACCAGAACAAAGTTAGTTCTGGCAAGGATATTTCATACTTGGGGAACTCAAGTGCAGAATTCCTGGGAAGAAAAGAATGACATTATTCGCTTACTGCAGACCTTGGAGAGAGAAGACATTTCTCTGTTCTTCCGTCGTATGTATTAGCCTTTAGAATGTGCGAGAGGCCACGAGGCCAAATTTGGGACTTTACTGCTAAAGTTTTCTCTAGCAGAGCCTGCTACTTTTCCCCACTGGCTGGCTACTCCATGTACTATGGAAAGCCCTTCATATAAAGGTTTGCTGTGCGGTGTTACCCAGTTTTGTATGACCAAAGGTAAAGCCAGAGAAGTCACCCCACCACACACGTCTTTATCCTAAACCAGCTGAGAGGAAGAATCATCCCACCTAAGTACAACTTTGAGGTACGTGTGCTTCAAGGGATGGTTTGGATTTATAAAAGTGTGGTTGTATGAGACTCTTATCCATAGTCAGTGTCTTATCTGCAGTAGATGGCGGTCAGCACGCCTCACGTTTGGAGAAGCAGGCAGGAATACTGACACAAGAGCTAAGAACGGGATGGGAGGAGCAGCTGAATGTATTTTAGCCACCTAAAAAATCAATGTGTATGCTATGTTTAGAATGTTTATCATGCTTCCCCTTGCTGTTAGACAGCTCTGTTTATGTTTCCACAGGGGAAACTGAGGCCATTATCTATGCTCTCATCAAAGCCACCAGACTGTTTTGACAAAAACAGTAATTTTACATTGCAGAACACGGAGTTGTCGGTCTGCCACTACCTTGATTGTTAAGGTTGGTTGTGTTATTTTGTTTCACTGCTTGCTTTTCGAGACTTTTAAAGGCCTGCAGATGCCCTGAAAAAGTGTTCATTTTAATTTATGATTTGCTGGCACCATTACAGCAGTCTTACTCACTCCTGAGTCCTTGGTTTTGCAATATTTATAACAAGGGAAACAAGCCATGATTTGAGGGGATTTTTAAGCCCTTAACCTAAATTGGTTCAAATATCAACATTTGTTTTTTCAAAAAATTGTTTAAATGTAAATGATCATTTTCATTTTAATAATTATCATTAAGATAATGATGATAATAACATTCCGGATTGTATTGCAATATTTTAATCTTTGCTCTAAAACAGGCACAGAACATCATCATTAGTGGTATCAGCCTTCAAGAAGGCATGTTGGCACACATTCCAAAAAAGTACCCGACACAGAGCAGCCAGGGGAGCCCATGTTATACACATATTAACTGTGAATAGAGACAACAGAGACCATCTCCAAATGTCAGCAAGCTTTTTTCCCCCAACAGGGCAGCTTTGCTATCTGTCCCCCCATTATCATTATCCTTTTTCCCACAATTCTCAGGGGCCTCGGCCTGACCACCTAGCAGGGCTTTCTATGTAAGAGGAATGTCAGACAAAAAAAGGGTGACCTTCTGCTTCACTCTCAGCGCAGCATAACGCCTATTATACGGGGGAACAAGGGATTTTTTTACCTTGACGCCTTCAAAGCCATGACTGTTATGTATATGAGGTCTATTGATGCGCTGATACCTGATGCAGGGAAACAACATTTGCACCTGCTTCTCTTTGAAGATAAATCTGCTTTTATTTGGACACTGCCAACCGCTCGCTCCCCCTGTTTCCAAACCTTTAAAGCAGGACTGACTCCAGATCTGTCTTGACTTGACGTTATCGGACAGGTGAAAACAAACAGCTTGACCCGTGAGGTGAGGATCAAAGACAGGTTCAGCTGAAAGAAAAAGGAGGGAAAGTGGAAACAGAATGATAGGAGGGAACTGGAGAAGCACAAAGTAATTCATTTTTTCCAACTCTGCCTCTCATTCTGACATTCTTCCCGGAATATTAAGACATCTCAGTAATTTCACTGAAATATTCAGCTCCCTCAGTGCAGTTATTGATGTATCGCGAGGTCTGTTTTCATTGTAGCCTGGAGTAAAAGCACAGCACCCTCTCACTCATACTCTCAGCGGATTTATCACGGAGATATGGTGGGCTTTTGAAAAGACTGTAAATCATGGCAGAGCTTTTCCAATATCCTGTGTCTCATGCAGAGCAGGAGAGCTGAGCGTAATCATCGAGTTTGTGGAGAAGTTGAAGGATGATTAAGATGTTAAAGGCTTTCTTTTTAGATCAGCATGTGCGGTTCGTTTGGTGCAGGCTTTTTTGGAAGAGCTTAACTCAGACACATGAACTTTTCTTAGAGACTCTTACACCAAAAGGCACACGAGAACACATGAGCTGATTGGACAAGAGCTGGGCTGGGAGTTGGGCTGTTTGTTCTGCTTGGGTTGGTAGAGTGGGCCAGCAATCGCTTGGCTGTAAGAGCAGCATCAGTCCCCTCTACGCACTCCAGCAGGCTGACATTACACAGCCTAATTACTGTGAGGAAGAGGGGGGGGCTACACAAGCTGTTAATTTTCACCATCCATATTAGTACTCACCAGAAATCTAGAGGGTCCTCACCCGAGTTTATCCCTCTCATGATGCAGTCATCATCATTATTATTTTACACTACAAATTTTAAGTCTTTTAACACTAGCAACAAGATGGTCTGACAGAGCGTGTCGGTTTTTATAATACAAATAACAAGAAAATCATTTATTTAAAAAAATAAAATTAATTAGTATTAATGATAATAAAATAAATGGAGGTTGCCTTTCTTCCAGCCTGATCTCACATAATTATAGGACATGACCGTGTTTGTTTTAACACTGACGTGCTGCTAGCACGTAATGTTTGTAAACAATGCCAATGTGAAGTCAATAGGGATCCTTTTCGTGCTGGGCATACGTATTTCCTGGTTAAACAACGTCACTCTGCGACATGTTAGTAATGATTGACGGCGATGCAGAGTTTAAATGGCTGCCGTTACTGGGGCGAGAGGTAGCGATGGTGGATAGGTTCACCCATGACAACAGAGTTTGCGTTCCATGTGAAAAGGAAAGTAAACAACCTTAATGTAACTTCCGTGGCTATTGAATTGCGTGTATTTTATGTTATTTCCACAGCTTCACTTTTTGCCTTTAGCCTAGATCAGTGGTTTTGTAGCATTAATTCACCAAAACTGGAGCCTTTTTTTAACAACCCCGAACATACGTGTATATATAATAATGTGTGTGCTACTTTACACTTTGTTAAAACAAACGTGATAATTTCACATCATTTTGTGAGATCAGGTTGCCTTCTGCAATCCAACAATGCAGAGGAGCCTCCAGGGAAAACATGTTGACAGGAAGGACAACAGGTGCATTTGTCTCTCCACCATTGATGTCAGATGTGTGGGATGAATTTGTCGCCAACAGCATAGCCTGTTACAAGCCTGGGGCGAACATCACCGTGGATGAGCAGCTGTTCCCCACCAAAGCAGAGTGCTGCTTTACTCAACATACGGCTAACATGTTTAATTAAATTCTGGTTACACGCAGACATGGAGACCAAGCCCTTTTGAATGGCTTCCCAAATGCGACCAACACATCGATGTCTGGGAGATGGTGTGGTCCCCGGTCATGAGGCTGGTGAAGCCATAGGTGGGGATAGAGCAAATAATCACCATTGATGACTATTTCACATCCCTCAGCCTCACTAAGGACCTGCTGGAGGTGAAAGCCTGGCTGGTGTGCACTTATTTGGGGATTTATATATTAATATAATATTTTATTCTATGGATAAAGACATTTGGTCTCAAGCATGAATCATTTGTACGCATAGATTTGTTCTTAGGTAAGACCAAAATGTAAGAAGGCCCTGAACCAACCACGAGCTGATTCACAATTTTTGCTGTGAAATATTGATAATAATGATAAAAATGCAATTAAATTAATGAAAACAGAAGAACTCTGTCTAAGTATTTTTATTCATATTTTAATTTTAAATGCTTACATGTATTAAAGATGATTAGATTTAGCATAAATGCCAACATGAACATGAAAATGAACACAAGGAGGGCCAACAGTTCCAAAGGGAGGGAATCTCAGATTACAAGATACATAGAGGGATTGTGACACCTTTACTCCACTATATCTTTAAAAAGAAAATGTCCTGTTCCCCACCTTTAATGTGACATATATTGACCTTACGTTCAATGTGATATAATTTTAAATTGTTAAACTAAACGCTATGCAACTAAAAGTCCTTTCCTAAACTGTGGCTGCTATGCTTGGCCTGCATTACACATGATTAGCAACAGAAATGCATTCAGTCTGACTGCAGACTGAAGTGGAAGGGTCATAATTAAATATCTTAAATAGCTGGGTCATGTCCTTATTAATGATCATAGACATTCTGAGAGCTGATCAATAGATGCAAACAAATGAAATCAACACCTCAGATTTCTGTGAATACAGCCCCGAGGAAGCAGCTGTCATCAGCTCACAGGTGATGTGAAACCTTTGATGTGTGATTTTTGACAAAGGCTTTGATTGAAGCAGGACTTTGATGTGATGCACTCCATTGTTTACTCTAGAAAACACTTTTTGTCAGTAATTAGACCAAATGCACTGCCGTTCCTCATTGACAAGGAGATGGGGTAATTGAGCTGTAGAGAAGCTTCTAATATTTAACTCCCCAATACTCAGCTGACAGCACTGACAACATAATTAGAAAGTCATTTCACAGTGCTGGGGTCTGTGAGCATTTTTTGGGTGTGAGAGTTGGACTGTGTTTCACCAGAGAAGTTTTACAACAGGGGAAAAATACACTGGTTGTGTATTAAGTGTATGAGCTATGCTCATCTATCCCATAAATGTAAATTTAAGATTTAAGAGTCTGCATCTACTGATTTATATCCATGGCCAGCAGTCATTTCCAACAATGGAAATGTATCGTCAGGCAGAGAGTAAGCATGTGGAGGAGGATGGTGGTGGATGGGTGTGAAATGCATGTGTTTTTCATGATCTGCAGTTAAAGTTACCTATTAACCCCTTGGGACTTTTTGCAATTTTTTTTAATTGTCGCTGTCTCTCAAGATTGCTCGGGATGTGTCCACCTCAAGTGCTCGTGCATTGCGGACTTACTTTCATTATTCATTCATTATCATTCATTATATTGAAGAGTGTATTTTGGGAGCACACTAGCATTTAAATATTTCATCCACTAGATGGCGGCAGTTAGTGAAGGCAATATGGTCACTGACGCAATAATATAAATTTGCAATATAAATTCCAGATGATGTTCCGGATCACCGATCACCACCAAAATCTAATCACCTTATCCTTGTCCCAATACACATGTTGTCAAAAAGTTTCATCCAAATCAGTGCAGTACTCTTTGAGTTATTTTGTACAGGCCCTTGGCCTTGGCGGAGGTAAATATCACCCATATTGGTTATTTTTGCACCTCACATGGTTAATTGTCAGTGTTTAGTTGCCTAGAACTGATCATATAAACCATGGCTTATTTCCCATAACCGTGATTTTTCCCAAACCTTTATTGTAGTTGCCATGCCCGGATATGGTAGTCAAGTCTATTTTATTTACACAGCCCAATATCACAAATCATAAATTTGCCTAAAGGGGCTTTACAATCCGTACAACAAATGAGACTCCACCTTGATTTAAATAATTCAAAGCAATATATGATGTAGAAAGAATGATCAGATTTATTGTCAGGCAAGAGGGTAGTACCACGATGTTTTAGATAAGAACAAAAATGAATGATATATGATTGGTTTGTAGAAGAAAAAAAAGAACGCATTAATGAATATGGCCCAGTGGATCCAATGGCCTCTGCAAGCAAAAGTGGGACAAAGATGTTAAGGGCCTAACAGCAGCTTTCTATAGGTGACATGAGGGTGTTGTGCAAATAAGGTCAGGACCCTTTGTCCATTAGATAACTAACACCACACATAAGAGAGCTTAAAGTGTGAAGAGGGTTTAGAAATGAAGCCCTCATATGAGAGAGCGTACGCGTGCATGTTTCTGTGGACAGAGTCAACGGGAGGCTCATAGTATGTCCACAGAAGAAAATGAAATCCCTGTCCAGACAACAGCTCCCAGTGGGCGTCATGGCGTCTGGAGATACTGCTGCTCTCCTACAACAAAGAGAGAGGAGGAGGAAAGAGAGGTCCCTTGAGTTAAGGATGTTTTCAATTTTAGAGAGACGTGATTTCAGCCCAACAGCCTGAAGCTTTCAGTCAAAGTGACAAGGCTGTGTTTGTGTGCACGTATAAGAGCGCATCACACACACACAAACACACACACACACGCAGGCAAAAGAGCCATTTAATCAATCTCTGTGCCTGGGCCTCAAGCCTGCACACTCATATACATCAGGTGTGGCGTGTGCATACTTCATATCGCCCACCGCGATAGATTTATCATCGGAGGTGAGGCCATGCTTCATATCGCTCCCCAGCCATCGATCGGCCAGACGCCTGTTGCCCTGAACTTCCACTGGGAGCTACTCCATCTGAAGATGGAAGTCAGGAGCTTGTCACCCTGACACATTGGCTCTGAGAGAGATCAGCTAGCACCATGAAAGCCATTTCATCTCGGCGCTTTCAAACTTTCTCCACTCACTAGCTGACGTGACGTATTAGCTGGATTTGATTGTTCCTCAGTCCCAGACATGTGTTTTGCCAGGTATATGTTCTTTTTTTTGTTAGTCTTTGTTCTTTGTCTCTAAAAGATGCAATCTTCCAGTTGAACTCATTAGCAATAAAACATATACACTTGCTCAATTCAGTTCACTGAGCTGAGGGTTTTTTTTTTACCCTTTTAATGGCTAATTTTAGCAGACTTTGGATCTACTTGTCCTTCTAAATTCTAATTTATTGGAGTATGGAATAGTATTAAAAGTTATTTCCTTTTGCTGTTATCATGTTATGTTTTTTGATTTTGATTTGATGTGTTGTATTGATTCTTTTTCCACTTCTGAAGGCCAATAATTTACAAGGCCAATGATTCGCTCTCATCAGTACTAGAATACTTTTTAGTCAGCTAATATACTTCTCATCGAGAAAGATTTCTACTATTTTACCAATGTCTATAGTAATTGGTTTCAGCCAACTTTTGACTGGTTAGTTGACAAAAGTTCACTTATCGTGAGGGCTTTTTCACTGTGGTGAATTATGCTAGCTGGCTAGCTAACTCACAATCTTTACAATTATTGATTTTGTGCCTTCTGTTTTCTTAGATGCCATACTTTGGTTCAGAATAAGTGAGAGAGAGTAAGGTAGCATATCATAGATGACAATGTTATGTATATAATGTATTTTTCACATTGTCATAGATGTTTCTTGACTTTTCCTCTCGTGCCGTCATCAGGTCAACATGTCAATGATAGAATACTTTGGTTTATGATGAAAACCTGTGAAACTAACGACATCCCTATCAGCCTCAGCCTTACTTTTAGTTTTGTGCTAAATAGAACACATACACAAGCTGAATTATTTGTAGAACTTTTTTGAAATGTTGCAGTGAAGTCAGAAACAAAAGGATACAAGGTTAATCATATTTTAAATGCTGCAGGCGATCACTTCGTTTAATAAGCCAGGGTTTTCTAGAAAAGATAAATAAATGGAATGAAATAGATAAATAAACCAACCCGTCAAGTCAAAGTGTTTGGCAAAAAGGTTTTCTCAAACCATGGCTCATGACATGATGTGAAGTTAAGAATGCTAAAAGCTATCTATGCCTTTACACAGTTAATGTCGGATTTCGCCATGACACGTGTTTAAATCACTTACCACACCGGTGTGTTAACATATACAGCGACATGATTACGGTGCTCATGAGCAGCCATCAAAAATCGTTTGCAGGCAGTCAGTGTTCAGTGACGTTTATTGTCTTTTTGCATGACGATCCTGTGGAAACATCCACTACATCCCATCTTGTTCTTGTGTGTGCTGGGGGGTGGAGTTGTTGAGGAGGTTGAGCTATTGTGGCTGAGTGTGTGGTGTTCCCTCTCTGCTGTTTAGTAGACTAGAATCATTTGGATTCCTCCCTTAAGTTTTAATTAGTCTCTTCCTTTGCAGAGAAGAGTTCCCACAAGTGACCATATGGGCACTAGAATTTAATTTGGACAAATTGCAAGCATGTACAGCATCTCAAGTGTTAGGGATGGGGCACTGTTCAGTGCTGCAGTGAAAAAAGGCTAATGTATTTTTGTATATGAGTGTCTGGGGTTTAATTGGGTCTATTTCTCAACCAGTGCAGGGTGGATAGGCTTGAGTCCCCCGTAAGCCTGTCCATGAGTAGCAGTTATAGAAAATAGAGAATGTATAGATGCATTGTGCTCAACGTCCCTCTATGTAAGTAAAGGTGACTCACTGCATGTTTTCTTCATGTTGGCAACATGCAGAGTAAATCTAAAGGCCCGGCCCTCCTGCTGCTCCTGCTGCTTGGAAACGAAATACACAAACACATCAAAGGCCATGTTACTCCCAGCTTACAGAATGATACACCATTATCAAGAAAGACTCCCACTAACATCAACTTTATTTGACATGTCCAGTGTGTCTCACAGTCCTAATGTGCTCCATTATGTGGGCTTCCAACATATGTCATTATAACCATAAAAATCAACAATAAATCAAAATTCCAGTTACATTCTCGTCAAATGCCGTAGTCTACCACCCTGAGATACAGTGCCGTATTAACATTATTTTACATTAATTTGACAGCAAGCTCAACCTTCATCAAGCAGGTTGTAGAGGGAAAAGCAAATAGATGATTGGATGGCAAGTATATCTGTTTTGGAGACTGCTGGAAAACCCCCTTGTTGGCAACCAACCTGGTCTCACAAAATTAGGTGAAATGACCACTTATTTTTTTAACACTGAATTACATGTTGGTGGCATGAAATGTGTGGAAAATACGTGAAACAGTGGAGCATTCTAAAAATACGACATACGTCGTTATCCCTCAGGTCGGGTCCCCCTAGTGCCCTGGCGCACTTCAGTTTTGTGGAGTGAATTTGCAGCATTTCTCTCTTGCAGTTGTTTTTGGGATTTTTGTGTTTTTTGGTATTTGTAGCATTTTTCTTTGGCTTTATTTTTGCTTCGGCTTCGTTGTGATTGCAGCATTTTTCTGTTGCTGCGTTTTTCTGTTGCATTTGTTTTACGTGTTTGTGTGTGTTTGGTTTTGCATCATTTCCTGTGTTTGCAGCGTTTTGCCGTTTGCAGCGTTTTGCCGTTTGCAGCACGTTTGCCCTTGTTGGCCACCGTACATAACACACCAACCATTCCTTCTGATCTCAGCTTCTTACAATATATGATAATACAATGTAATACTTAATCACTCATAATGACAAACTGACAGTTTATCATACAACAATAATAAGGGTCAATAGTGCGAAACATAGTACATGATATGAAGCAATTTGCATTTATTTTTTAGTCAAAAAGCTAGTGTGCACAACGGTGTATTTAAATGCCAAGAAATGTTCCCATCCCTGTTTTGAGCTAAATACCAGAATATTGTGATTGATAGACATGACAGAATGGAAATTACACCAGTGCCAAGTTGTTTGTTGGGACCTTTGTAAGACACAATTCATTATATTTACTACATTCTGCATATCAGAAGTCACATGTAGGGTGTTAACTACTTCACATTGTGTTTAAAGTGGAAATGAAGCAGTCAAACAAATTACCTTATTTGTTATACTGAGTCCTATTCTTATCAATAATTATATAACAAACGTCACAAATGAAAACATATACAAGAAAAACCGAGTGCATTTTTTAACTTTTGTGACAAGGGCGCCACCATGTTGCAGTACTATGAGCTGTGACATCACAGGGTTTGTTTACATCGCTGTCCTGATGAGAGTCCCGTTCACCGCAGTCTAACAAATAAGGGTAATTTGTTTGACTGCTTCATTTCCACTTTAATAATATATTGTGGTTATCTGATCCAGCTTATTAAGACAACTGATAAACCTTGACAAATATTAAACATTTATGAACAGACTTTAGTGTTTGCCTAAATGATGAGACCCTAAGTTTAGAACTATATCACAAATATCCACTACTTTCCATATATGAAAATGGCATTTTTGTTTGGTTTTACGCTCAAAATTCGAAATACATGGCTTTATATACAGCATGTGTTAAGTATTTAATTATTTTTGGGACATTGTCAATTATTTTTTCTTCTTTTAGAAAAAAAAAACAGTTAAATTCAATAAATAATTAATCAGTATCAGGAAATAAAGCGGAGATAGATGTTATTTTTTTTTTACCTTGCTGACTGGAACCCAACAAAAAATGTTATACACGCTGAACAGGACTGCAACAATGCACATGTACAGATGCCATGCTGTGTAAGACCCATGTAACTTTATGCAATCTGATCCAATCCCTAAAAAGATAGTGCAAGACAAATGTAATATTTGTTATGTCACTATAGCTGGGCCTTCTTTTTTGCAAATAGATGTCTTGACTTTGACAGATCATTTATGTATTTTGTCAGAAAGAATTTTACCTGAAGGCTAAATGAAACTGGAGCTGACAACCTTAACATTAATGTGCTTTTTCAGATGGAGGGGACCAGCTTAAGCTGTTTGCACTAGTTAAGCCCTGACTACTGTGATGTGGCAAACCCACTATCACTCAGATGTGAATTACTCATGAAACATTGATTTTCTCCCTCCTCTTTGCTCATCGACAGGGGATATTTGTGTTTCAGCTTGAATGAGTTTGTGTCATGGAGCTACAAGCGGCTTATGAAAGGTGTTTGCTATTTTCATGTTTCCTAAGCCCTTCCTACATGTTCCTTTAGTGCGTCTGTCCCTCCCATCCACCCCAGCCTCCTGCATGGCGTCTTCCCTTGATAGTAATCACCTGTGTCAATGAATACAAATTCCCTCCTCAGAGATCCTGACACAACATGCTTGTTTTATGTGTGTTTCCATCCTCTGCAGGGGAGAAATGAAGCTCGAATGCTGAAATCCAGATTGTGCTCACACCCTCACCTGGTAAAGACTTGATATGGGCAGCAGTTGTGTTCCCAGATAGGCAGTGGAGCCAGACTGATAAATCTGCATACCCAATATTAATAGCCAAATGTAAAGAATCACATACTGAATACAGTTTAGATAATGAAGAAGATTAAAAAAAAGAAGGAATTGCAGTACAAATATACTGTGTTTGGCCAACAGAAGGCAACGACAAGCGTATTTTACAGTAATGAGTTTTGTTCAAAACACACAATTCATTTGATTCTTCTATCACCATGTTTAGATCTTTTCTTTACCATCAGGAGTGATCCAGACATCCATGATTACCGTGCTAAACAGGAACTGCTCGCAGATAATACAGCATGACTTTCATGGTGCTTTTTCACCAATTGTAAATAAATAGAAAGAAAAAGATGTATCCTACAGCTTACCCACTGTATCCATGGTTATACTTCCTCGAGTGTGAACACTGATTCCTCACCTCGGCAACAGCAGTTTGGAAATCAAGATCCATTACCGAGCTTTTTTAAGAGCTTTCAGCCACTTACAAATGATGGTCTTTTTCGGAGAATGGAGTTGTTGGCTCAGTTGTCATCACAATATCAAGTTGTTGTATAATGCAGGTCTATAAGACAGTGAAGACGAAGACCATAAAAGCATCAATTGACAAAATAGACAAGATTGATTTATCATTTAAAGTTTTCCAGATTGTTTAAGGACGATCATTTATAGACCTGTATAGTTCCACCTGCCCATTCATGACTACAGTACTGTGAGAAAAAGCCAGTGAATACAGCCTGAATTATTATAATTTAGTAAATAAATAAATACGGTATCCTAATAGGAAACATCTTCATAAATAGGAATCCTGTTGAAAAAAGAACAACAATAAGAGACCTTCTTTGATTTGTTTGTTTTAAGAGTTTAAATCTTCAATGCATTGTTTGAGCTAAGCATCCGAATTTTCAGTCAACATGATTGTTTTTGTCCATGGAACACTAACACAATCCCCTTTCCTTTCACAAACCCATAACTATGTTCTGAAAACATCTTCACATCCAGACAAATAATCTATATTCATTGCAAATCATTCATAATTTGGAACATCCTGGTTGCCCAAGGGTTTAAGACATGGACCATGTAATTCTATCATCTATCATCATTTCTTCAGGCTGGGACAGGCCCAGTCCTCCAAAACCTGACCTCATAGTTTGATTCTTCTGACCCTTTAATTTGACCCACAGGAGTTTGCCCCGAATGTTGGCAGCTGATAAACACATTTTCATACCTAAATGTATTGGTTGAAGTTTTGAACGTACTGAAAGTTGGTTAGATTAAGGAAAAGATAGCAATTTGGGTTAAAACAACTGTATTTGTCCTGTTAATTCACTTCGGAGAACATGATGTAAAACGTGACAGAGTTATATTAGTTACATTAAGCTAGAAAAAGTCGGTGTTGACTTTTAGTTTCAAAGTCATGTTTGTTTGACTTGGCGAATCACCCCGACCGACTTCCTCCTTTGCACCTGTGAAAGCTGCCGAACACAAATGGAACATAACTAGCTGCCTGTAAAAACAACCTATGCCGTTTTTTGCAGGTAAGTAGTCTTTCCTCATGCTGTTCTGTTGTGTCGCAGTTATTAAACATGCATTCACATAGTGCTGCTGATAAGCTTATATAGTCCTAGAAAAGGCTTTTTCTAGCTATAATAGCTGTTATTTATATGGTTTCCCTTGCTAAGACACATAATGACTCTTGTGAAAAAGCCTGTAAATAAGAGTGAACAAAACCAGCCAAAGGTTTAAAGACTTTTCATCTTTTAAAAAAAATCAATAGCAGTGTTGGGGGCTACACTGTGGAGTAGTGGTAAGCACTTTCTACAGAGTTGCAAGTTTGAATCCGGCTCTACTGTGTAGAGTTTGCATGTTCTCCCCATGTCAGCGTTCTCCAGATTCCTCTCACAGTCCTAAAACCAGTGTTTGGAATAACGCCATTTAACGCAACTTTTTTTTTTTTTTTTGAGAAACGCAAATAGTTACTTTCCCTGGTAACTAGTTACTTATATTATCGAGTAATTCAGTTACTAACTCAGTTACTTTTTGGAACAAGTAGTGAGTAACTATAACTAATTACTTTTTTAAAGTAACGTTCCCAACACTGCCTAAGACATGCACCTTAGCTTTAATTGGTGACTCATAATTGCCTGTAGGAGTGAATGAGAGCATGAATGGTTGTCTGTCTCTATGTGTCAGCCCAGTGGAGATCTGTCTGGGATGTACCCCTCCTCTCACCCAATGTCAGCTGGAATCCAGCTCCCCGCAACCCAAGTTTGGATAAGCAGTTAAGGATAATGAATAATAATGAAAACCAGTATTGGCCTTAACTTCCCAGTATCGGGCATATACTCTATGAGGCAGAGCCAGCTCCTCAGGCGTGTGTTTACGTGGCCAAGTGTTAAAGTTCGAGCGTGGGCCTGGATCTTATATCTACACTGGCTACAGGCAGTCT
>CAFUXE010000179.1:334481-360934 GCA_903364295.1 Serranus cabrilla | reverse complement strand
GATTGCTGCCAGACAATTTGTCTCAACTTCCTGACTGTTGAAAGGTGTCACTTTTGGCCCAAGAAATATAAAAGAGCCATATTGTTATTTCTGTCAGTTTGACATAGAAGTTTCAAGCACTGCTGCTTACACCAGGCCACCAAAAAAGAAAGAATATCAAGAATTTACTCCTTACATTTTAAATTAATCCGAGCTGGCACAAATTACAGCCAAAGCAAGTTTACAGTATTTTATGCTTGCAATTGGTTATCAACGTTCTGTAACTATTCTGAAAGTAGTTTCTTCAGCTTCCATTTGCAGTTTTTTTGTATCTGCCATTAATAGTGGATGCAACATAACTTATACCTGTTGTTTCCTACAATAATGCACTTTAAAAGTCATACTTAACTTTAGGGCTGAAACGATTCCTCGAGTTATTCGAGTAATTCGATTACTAAAATGCGTCGAGGCAAAATTCTCTGACTCGATGCTTCGTTTAAGCCACTTCCGCTTTTGATGCCCACATGTCCAATGGAGACGGAGACCGACGGAGATGATCGACAAGGAGAGCAAAGAAAACGACGTAAACTGTCGAAAGTGCGGGACCATTATAAACCAAATCGGACGCAAAATACAGTACAATGCGTGTACTGCAAAACAGAATTAGCATACCACAACAGCACCTGAGCCGAAAGCATCCGCTGTATGCATCGAGTCTGCCGAGCGGATCCGACAGGTAAGTCTAATGTTAATGTCACGTTCACAAAAGTATTTAATTTAGATCAGTGATTGCTAGTGTAGATTACGGCACGTAAAGAACATACACGTAGCTGAATAATGGCTGATTAACAGGGGAAATAATTGTAGTGGCCACATGGCGAGATTATTACGATTGTGCCACGCTCTCTCACTCACACACTTAGGTATTTATATTATGACAATATATTGGGTTTATTCATTTTAATTCTATTGCAGAGAGTAGGGTCATCAGTTGTAGATCACACCATAATATGTACATTAGCCATTAATTTAGGCCTAGTAATCAATGAATAAATAACTAAATTAATTATACTCTACTACTTCTTTTTTTTCCCAGTAAATGGCAGACTGGTACTTCGGACAGCTTCGTACAGAGGGCTCCATCATGACACAGACAGCATTCTGAACATGATTGTCACAGACATGCGTCCACTGTCCATGGTGGAGGATGAAGGATTCATTCATGTGGAGAAAGACATTGTTTATTATTATGCCTCAGTTTTGTCTTAATTTTTATTTACACCTTCTTAAAAAGTAATTTGAAATGACTGTTGCTGTTGTTTATTTTTGTACTTTTTAGAAAAAAACAAGAAGAGTGTAATGTGGCAATATGTTTAAGTTTTTTTGTCAACTTTTTTTTTGTCATCTTTAAAATCCAGAATATGCCAATGAAACTTAAATGCACCTTTTTCTTTCTTCAAAGAAGCAGCTACCACTTCAGTTATGTTAAGTCTGCCAATAAAAATGTTTATCTTAAGTGGAATTGAATTGGTTGTTCATTTAACTGACTTCTGTTATTTTCTCTGCCATATATTACTATTAAATTAAGTTCAAGTAATAATTTTTTTTTTATCCGATTAATCGCCAGAATAATCGATAGAATACTCGACTATTGAAATAATCGTTAGCTGCAGCCCTACTTAACTTCTTTCTTTCTGTTTTTGTTTACACAGTATTAACATTTTTTCTCATATCTTTCCTAAACCAGATTCTGTGTCCTGTGTTTCTGCATTTGTTAGTTATTTCTATAATGTGATGTAAACTTGATCCTTTCAGGTGTACTGTGTATTTAGAGTCACAGGCGTAATCTATCTATTTTGGCAATTTCTGCCCTGATGCAGACCCTGTAAGTTTGAAAACGGGTGATGTTTTAATCAAGATGTCTGACTAAATCAAGGCTTTTCATATAAATCATGCAGCTCTCCATTCTCTAGTATCTCCTACATCACTCACAGCAGGCGACCATGTGTGTGTATGCATGTGCTCCAGTAACTTCACGGTGGTGTACTTCCTCCCACAGTCCAAAAACATGCAGCTTAGGTTTAATTGGTGACTCTAAATTGCCCGTAGGAGTGAATGAGCGTCTGTCTATATGTGTCAGTTCTGTGACAGACTGGCGTCCTGTCCAGGGTGTACCCCGCCTCTCGCCCAATGCAGCTGGGATCGGCTCCAAACATTTCATCCAACCCACCCAAAACTAGTCCTGCATGTTAGTCACACGGTATCCACACTTCTGTTGTCACAGCAACCATACCTTGGGAGAGATTAAGATGATTTATTGGACGGAAGCATTGTGTTTTTGGGGAGAAAATTTAGTTTTTTTCAAAATTGTTTCTCAAAAAGCCAAGAGATGAATTCTTTTCTTTGACATACTTTATGCTATTTTATTTATAACATTTATCAGTTTACTATGAATGTAGCCATAATGTCATTTCCGCCGTCAGAGTTCTCAGGTGTTGTTTCGGTGGATTAACATCACAATACGCCACTGAGAACAAAGCCGTGTATTCCAACTTGTCCATGTGGGCGCATGTTTACATTTTCTGAATTTACTGAACACAATCAACCAAGTTTAAAGGAATATTTTATCTCCCTGCACATGCTTGCTCCACTTTACGCGTGTATGTGAAGTGTGTAAGCCAGAGGCTTCTGTCAGGATGCTGCATAATAAAGACACAAATGCTGCTGCTTCAATCATACAGACATGACTAGAGGAATAGTAGAGGAGGGGAGAGCTATAGAGCCATCCTGAATGAGTAACAGAGAGAGTGCTGATGGCTGGATGGGTATTCTCATTGACAGTGTGTTTAGTGCTTATTGCCTGTGGCTTCATTAAGAGGGACCCAGAGAGAAACAGCGAGGCCAGAGAGCCGGACTGCTGTGGAAAGAAGCAGCAGTTACTGCGTTCTGACTGGCAGACATGTGAGACGTCTACTGACAGCTCCCAATAAACTCAATTAGAGGTAACCTTTCCAATCACAGGTCTAAAATTAAACGGAAATGAGTAGCAAATAATAATCATCATTATTATAGCAAAGTTATTTTCGAGCAGTTGTTTGCCTACTTGGTTTGGTCTATTTGGTCTGGTTTGAAAGCTTTATTCAAACCAAAATAATTACCCCATGTAGGTATTGGTGTGCTGCCTCTGTGAGTAGGGATTATCACATTTAATAGAATGGAATCCTGTTTGATCTGTGAGATGCGTGCATTATGTAGCCGTTTATTCTCATTAAGCATATTATTACTTGTTTGTATAACCTGCACAAAAGCATACTAACTACCATTACCTCAAATATTCACATCATTGGCAGTACCATTTACTATTCCTGTGACACATTTCCCACAAAATCACAATGTAGGGATGTGCGATACCACTATTTTTCCTTTCAATCCAATACCAGGTGATACCAAGGCTAGTATCCCGATACCGATACCAATACCGATACTTTTAGACGTCCTACTTGTGTATATGAAATTGATGACTTTTACAATGAAAATATATCCGACACAAGTATTGACCACAGGTTTCACTTTTTATTTCTATAAAATTGATTAGAGTCTGTGTCATAAAAATATGAATGATTCTTGTAAAAGTGGACTTGGAATCGATATTTTGATGTAAAGATCGATTCTAAAAAAACCCACCCCTACATCGGAAGAATCGATATTCGCGGATCGATACGCACATCCCTAACAAAATGGCATTGACCAAACACGGTCAACCATATACGAGGTTTTGACCTAGTCTTGTTAATTGTAGCACAAACGCAAACCAGACAAACTAACCAACTCAATGACAGTAGACTGAAATGATCAGTAGACTAAAGTAGACTTTAGTGTTTATAAATTTAAAAAAACTGACTACTGTTATATTTATGCAACTTTCAAGTAAGCTCTCAAAAGTGATTTTAGCAAATCTGAAAGATTATTTTGGTGTACTGAAAAGATGTGTTTGTGTTCTACTCTATGAATTCCAGCATTTCCCATTAAAAAGTGAGTACACAGTAACAGCAGTTGGTGACTGACTGTGTGACTTGCTGTCCGATGAGTAAGTTACCTGTCAGCTCATATCACATCACGTTTTTCACCTTTTGGTTCATTTGCTATCCGTGAATGTGAACTTAAAAAGCACCAGGGTCTGTGTGTGACGAACATCACGGAGTAGATAGTCAGTCAAAACTGGCCGTACAATTCTCAGAGACCTATTTGCCTTGGAAGTAAAAGGAGTAAAAGCATTTTTAACTTTTTAAACTCAGGATATTACTCGAGGAAATGACATTCAGGCAGAGACAGACATTTAGTTTCAACCAAAATGTTTTTTTGTGACTGACCTCGTGCAGGATGCAGAGGAGGGAACATGCCGTCTCCACAGAAACTGATGTCAGCGAAGTGATACACAGTTTTTGTAGCTTTGTAACAGGTATTTTTCCACTGATAGAACAGATATGATCTCAGATAATACATGAAGGAAAAACAAAAGCAGCAGTTATGCCACCTTATTAATAGTGACATCTTTAAATCTTTTAATTTGCTTACATATTCCACTTCTATACTATTTAACAGATATTTTCATGATATATTCATCATTAAATTATTATTTTCAAGAATGGATGACATTACCCTGATGCACACGGTTTGTTTGAGGAAATCAACTGAGAAGCCATCATTGGACTCTCTTTGGAAAAGAACAGGACTGGACAGGTGATTGGATGAACCATCTATCACTGTCTTACACAGACTAACCACCAATCTCCAACCAGTTTAACCATACTCCCCATTTATGGCATAACTACTGCTATTGTAGAACTGACACTCACCCATTTTAGGAGCTGAATGAACAGTAGCTTCTATGTATTTGTATTTTTTTTTAAAGAAAGAAGGAAACAGGGACAATGCAAATTAATAATAACATTTCCATGTAAATATGATTATGTTTTTAGCCAGAGGCTAATTTGCATCTTTAGTCCCCGGGGCAGGTTGATGTAAATTCCAGACACACATACATCATAAGAAATGATCGCACACTTTACAGCAATAAAATACACTAAGATATAATATGAGTGCAGGCTTGATTCTCTAGAACAGTGATTCTCAACTGGTGGGTCGGGACCCAAAAGTGGGTCGCGGACCCGTTTTCAGTGGGTCGTGGGCCTTTACCTGGGCAAAAAAATCCTGTGGTTTTATTTTGAAGGGGATTTTTTTTTATGCTGTCTATTCACTCTTTGTTTGTTTTCATGTCTTTTTTGGTAATTTTGTGTCTTTTTTTTTTTTAGGGTTTTTGTGCCTTTTTCTGTCATTTAACATCTTTTTCTGATCATTTTGTGTCGTTTTTGGTAATTTTGTGTCATTTTTTGGTAATTTTGTGTCTTTTTTAAAGGAATTTCTGCACCTTTTTGGGTAATTGTTGGAAATCTTGCGCCTTTTAGGTCATTTTGTGTCACAGTTTGTTTTCATCTGCTAACTGAGCATTGCATGAAAGCTGTTGAGTCTATTAAAATAAGATATGTTGTGTTATCTAAGATGCACATTCTGTTTATTAATTAAAATCCAGCTATTTTAGTGTAATAGGGAACATTTTATACATTTTAGAAGTTGAACATTTTCCTCGTTTTGGGTCTCGTCTTGTCATGACGGGGTGATGGTTGGTCCCAAAGACAGACCAGTTGAGAACCGCTGCTCTAGAAGCCATGTTTTTAAGTGTTTAATGAAGGAGGTGAGGGTAGGTATGTCTCGTATGTTATTTGGTACAGTGTTCCATGTATGAGATGCTCGGTATGAAAACACTGACTTGTCCAAAAGCACTTTTTCTGAATGGGACTATACAGTCACCTCTAGATCCTGGCCTGGTGTAGCTGTAGCTCAGCTAGCAGTGGTGGAAGCCAAGCTAGTTGTGGTGGTAGCTCAGCTGGTTGTAGTAGAAGCCCAGTTAGCAGTCTGGTGTAGCTGTAGCTCAGCTAGCCGTGGTTTGTTCACTAATGTGATTTCTTGATATTGAGGCTGCTGTGCAGGGTAAGGATGCTGTTGCAAAAATAAAAAAGGTTTCTCCATCAACGTAACATGCAGTGTGGCTGAAGGTGAATTGGACAGTGGAGAAATAGCATTGACTTTGATGCCGTCTCTTATTTCCAACTCATCAGATACCTATGGACTTGTGATGCCGAAGCACAGGGCACCCTTTAGCATGTTTATGATGCACACCAGGCGCATCTCAAAGCCAGATATTTCAAAGAAAGAATGCACACTTTGTTACCAATTCAAGCATCAT
This sequence comes from Serranus cabrilla, assembly GCA_903364295.1. Classification (NCBI taxonomy): domain Eukaryota; kingdom Metazoa; phylum Chordata; class Actinopteri; order Perciformes; family Serranidae; genus Serranus; species Serranus cabrilla. The sequence goes on along the minus strand of CAFUXE010000179.1, from coordinate 354,651 downwards.
GATGATGTGACCTCATCAGTTGATCAAAAGTATTATCCTTGACACATTTAGCTAAGAACTTCAAAGAAGTTAGTTCTTTGATTGAAATCCTAAAATCCAACCTCCTGCTCACTTATCTATCTGCTGGTACATGATCGTAGCTTCTTTGAAAACGACAGTTAGGCTCCGCTTAGTTAGGTATGCTGTACTACATATAGAAGATCAAAGGGATTATTATTTCAACAGAAGTTTCCTTGGCTTAGGATCGAAATTGTGGTTGGAGAAATTGTGAAGTACATTAAACCACAGAGAAGGATGTGATAAGAAGGAAATAAACGTTGTTTGAAATGACGTCTGCACTTGATCGGGGCAGTGATTTGGCATACTGCTGACTGGTGTTTTAGGATGTAAAAAGACTATATTGGGGGTTATTGGAAAGATGGATATATGGGATGCATTGGACTGACTGCTAAACAGAATCTTCGAGATTTCTTGGCTTTCATCAAATTTCACGATGTGCCTCCTGTCACTAAGCCTTACGGTGTATTTGAATAAAGTGGCAGTTGCAAAGTTCGGACAGATGTTAATATCCGGTCATTCTTTAAGCCAGAATTACATCATGAGGCATCCAGGACTCCAGCAGTATGATCCAGCCTCACTGACTGGGATTTGGAGTTTACCTTTTTGGCCCACTGTCAGCAGTTTGTCTCAGCACAGGTAGCAAGTGGAAACTGTCCCAAAGATTCCCATGATGTTCCTTGGGGGATACAAGCAAATAAAATATAATCAAGCTTAAGGCGATAATTGGATGTATAAGATACTCAGATTCAGAGAGGAATGTCTTGGAACAAACTTTAGGGTAAGGAGCAATGCACCTCCTTCTTGGAGCTCTTGTATGTGCAGCTAATCCAACTCTGACTCCAAAAAAGGTTCGGACAGTGTGTAAAATGTGTGTTTATATTTTCAAGAAAAAAATCTCCCAGTTTGAGCATTAAATATCTTTGATTTTCTGCATAATTGCACGTAATATGCAAATGATTGGTAAATCATTGCGTTCTGTTTCTATTATATTTCACAGCCTAGCTTTTTTTGTAATCAGATTGTACATCAGTTCCACGTTGCTTCAGTAATTAGTAACTATTATTTAAGATTTTCAGAGGTTTAATGACCTGTCTCTGCCTACTGTTCAGTGGTTTAGACTGAAATGCCAAAACACAGTTCTGGGATTTCTAAGTGATTACGAAGTTTTCTGAGTTTTCATCATGATGCTGAAATCAATAAAGTGTTTTTGAAAATCATTGTCATTATCCACAGTGATTTCTCCCCCATAGCCATGCCCTTTGGTACTTGTGTGGCTTGCTGCGATGTTGACTGTGCTGAACTGAGAGCAGAGGTGAGCCAGTCATCATGTGGCTCAGTGCTATTGGACTGTCAAGCACCACTTGGATTTGCACTTGCTTCGCTCGCCTGCTCAGACTGGGTCAATGATGCGTGGTGCTAAATCACTCTTGTGCGGTCATGTCCTCCGCTGTTCTCATGGCTTTACCACACGATGAAAACACCCTCTCCAAACAGTTCAGTACCTTTCTGTCGATGGGTGAATGAAATATAAATCTGTCAAGCAGGAGAAAAAATGCTTAACATTTCCTTTGACTGACTCTCTGGAGGTCAGGGACAGGTTGTTGCTGCACATATCTGGACCTCACTCTTACACTTTATGAACTGTTTCTTGGCAAATTATTCCGAAATACAACGCAGTAAGTGTTTTCATCTCCCTAGATAATTAAATTTTTTAGGTGCTGTAGCTCTGCTGCTGGTGATTCTACACTTCCCACACAAGGACATCAGTTTTCTCCATAAGCTCCAGATCGTTGTCTCCATTATGTATTTTTCAGAGCACTGCAGTGCATACAATGCTGCTTTACAAGGAAGTAAGGAAAAACAAGTATACAGCTACCCTGTTGGTTCTGCTTATTTTAACTCCTTTATATACTGTAATTGAATCTACAGCAACGCATCAAATCCCATATTATACATTTGTAGTGTTGCTGCCCTCCTGTGAGAACCACATTTTTCTAAAAATTTTAACCTTTTCATGAGGTCAGAAAAAACCAGCCTTGTTTTTAATTAAGGAACACTTTTTCAGTTTATTAACAAATTTGGAGATAGATGTTATTCCCTGGACAGGAAGTGTGTGAAAAATTGTAATCTGTGAAGTAAATGTAGTGCAGTCCAAAATTCAATATTGCTTCTGAGATGTTGTGGAGTAGAAGTCTAAAATAGCAGAAAATGGAAAGTACAAATACCTGACCTCAAATGTTCCCTTGATGACGTCCTAGCTGATATTTTAAGTTGCCCACCTGCTTCATGATAGACAACATTGCCACTGTACTAATGTCTGCAGTTTGTGGTCCAAATGTGGCACTCACCACTATTTTAAAGTGCTTTTAGGAAATTTAACAGATCCACACAGGATGCCATTTCCAGCACTGTTCACACAGCCTTCACACACCTTCAAAATGATAACTCCAACATCAAAATGTTTCTTGGCTCCAGCTCCCTCTTAAAACTAATGGGTAAACTAGCACTTTAGACTTGAGTACTATACTCTGCAACTGGACATTAACTTCTTCACAAACAGACCCCAGGCAGTCCAAACCTCAGGAGAAAAGTTTGTAAGTTTGGGGGGACCACCTTTACCTGTGATTACAAAGAAAGGTTATACCAGGAGAATATGAACAACCTTGGATGGTGTTCAGAAAACAACATACAATCAGCAAAATCAACGAGCTGATTGATTATTTCACGAAGAAATAAGGCAAAGTCATAACTTTCCTAAGTTACAGGTAAACAGTCTCTTACGCAATATATAATAATCACGTAAACAGAATTTTGATTCATTTTAGATCAGTGCTGCCTAGTTTGAGTAGCCTGACGACGTCATACTCACGATTCTGAAACGAAACTGATCCATTGGGATGGTTACTATGTGGCGTGTATCAACCAAACCAGGAAAAAAAAGGCTCTTCGCTCAATTTGATTGATCAACAACCAACCAAGGCAACGTAGGATGTGACGTATGTTAATCGACGCATAGTTGATAGTAGATTTTTGCCGGTGTTGTAAAAATAATCTAAGGATACACGGAGTAGTTTCCAACACGGTCCTCATTTTTGAGAATAATAGTAAAGGTCAATGTATGTACGAACAAGTCCTCTGTTTAGGATTACAACTCCACAAAACATCAGACAAATCGTATCCCATTTGTCGGTCCTGTCAGAACCTAATAACATGGTTGGAACGCGGCAGCCATGTCGCTCATCTGTCCATCATCGTGTAAAGCCCACCCTGACAATTTCATAGGTCCGGTAGTCCTGTACCGAGCATAGTATCGTCACAACGGTGCCAGACCGAACTTCGTGCAGAAAAATGTTGTGGGCGAGGCTAAAGTTTGGCTCCTCCCAGGCTATAGTTTGATATCTTTGGATAAAATCATACTTACTTTGATGGCTCCTTGAAATTTCCTGTAGTGCCACCAGCAAGTTGACTAAAGTAATAAATACAATTAAATTTTTTTTTTTAAAAAGCAGAATTTTTATAGTCTTGGCAATTTTTTAACATGACATTGTGTGGTTGCTGAGCCCTGTACAACACAGGTTCCAAAAGAGAGCACTGAGCCCGGAAAACAAAGTAGATGGTGTGTTTCTGGCTCTTTATAAGTGCAGGTGTGTTTATGAATTTAGCTGCAGGATAGTGTGGGAGTGTGAGTACCTTCTGAAGAGGTACATGCTGTGTGTTTGTTTGTGTGTGTGCACTCATAGTCAATTTCGCACTGTCCCTAAAAACCTGCCTGAAAAAAAATCCCCAGATTCAGGTAATGACAGAGAAGTGTGTGTGTGTGTGTGTGTGTGTGTGTGTTAAGAAGAGGTGTTTGTGCTGGCTCAGTTTAATTGGAGCAGCATGCATACAGATGCAAATGTCCATACATGGGTTTGGATACACTTTCAAACACACACACACACACACAAACAGAAACAAAGCACAGCTGTTAAATGCAGCACTGATTTGTTTTTTCTCTCTTCTCACCTCCACACACTCATCCTGTTCTTCCTCTCTAATTACAGAATGAGCAGCGTGGGCAGCTCATCCCAATCTGGAACTCTCAGTCACTGACATTTACCAAGAAATGGGACAGCACGGATAAAAACAGCCACCAAAATGTTGTTTATATCTGTCTGTTCTTGTTAGACTGACCGAGACTGATAAAGTCACCCCTCACTGTGGTATCCAACATCTACCTGTTCCTTCATCCATCCATATGTCTGTTCCTTAACACCTTGAAACATAAATTATGTTATATCACTATTCATGTAAAATACCACATACTGTTACTTGTGAATCTAACAGCATTCCCACGGACAGTGTTAGGCAAGTTTTCATCTTCTTTTTTTAACAAATCAAATCATACCCCCAGGCTTTAATCATTTCTCTTGTAAAAGAACGTATTTTGTGTCTTTGAAATTCAGTAAATTATTATTTAAAAAATACAAACTAGGTTTAGTGTTTTTATCTGTTGATCTATGACGGAGATGACGCACCAATGAGTCAAAAATGTCTGAAGTGGTTCATTTAAATTGTCCTCGACCTGACAACTTCCATCCACCCATCTGTCCATCCTCCAGGTCCACCAACTGAGTGCTTTATCAAGCACTGTGATATGAAACAGTGCTTAAAAACCAATTGGTCCAGTCAGTGCCATGAGTTGGACTCAGGCCAATTATCAAGCTGTTGTAAAATGATGTCAAGCTGTGCGTTTGTTTTTACTCTGCTCCAATCCAATCCAAGCGGAACCAATAAGCTGGCATGGCTACGCAACAGTGTCAACTTAAAAATGTTGTCATAGACTGAATATCATTACAGTGGCTAGTATTCATAAATGGCTGTTGCCCAAGTTGCCCAAATGCTGTTCATAAAGGCAGTTTGTTGTCCTACTTCGGCTCCGCTGGGAATCCTGATTATCAAAATGTTGAATTTGAAGCCGTGGTCTTCAATTTGATGAATTGTTCAGTGTTAATTGGCTTACTCCTAATTTTGGAAAGAAGGCAGTCATTGTCTGTAGCCGTGTTTCCATCAAAGAATTTTGCTGCACATTTTGAAGATTCGCATGACAAAAGCTTGAAGGAAATTTTTCTTAAAACTGCACATTAAAGTTTTTCGGCTCGCTTGAGGTGGTCTTCGTCTTTTACGAAAAATAGATATTACGCTAAATGGGAGATGGAAACAGGTTTCGCAAATAAGTTCTGACGTAGTTTAACATTTATCTCATGACTGATCAGCTGATAATGTAAGTTACGTGAAAAATATGTGAATCCCAAACCGTGAGCCACAGGTGTGACATCCGCCATTTAAACTTTGCATCACCGTCAGTCATTCCGACTTTATCTGAAAGATGATGGCAGAGAACAGTCTAAATCGTAAGCATGAGTCGTATTTGGCGGCCTGTACAAATTACATTGTTGTGTACGGCAGTGGCTCAGTCGGTAGAGCAGTCACCCACTGATCGGAAGGTTGGTGGTTTGATCCCTGAACATGTCAGCCTACATGTCAAAGTATCCTTGGTCAAGATACTGAACCCCAAACTGCTCCCGATGCTGCGTTCATCTGTGTTTGATTGTATTCCTGATGGTGGCAGGTGGCACCGTGTAGGGTAGCCTCGGCCACCAGTTTGAATGTGTGTGTGAAATGAGCGCAGTCTGTAGTGTAAAAGCGTGTTGAGTGGTCACAAAGACTAGAAAAGCGCTATATAAGTGCAGTCCATTTACCATTTCGGAGGGTAGAACAATCTGAGTCTTGCACTCCACAGTCTTTCCTTAACATTTTGCAGTTGGAATGTAACAAGTTTCAGAGAGTCTAGTTCAAGATATTAATCAGTACTCTTGATTAAAGTCAGTCAAGAGAACAAACCTTTAAGGAGAGGAAGCAACAGAGGCACGTTCACTCCATGATGCTAACTACAATTTCTGACATGTCAAAATTTAATCCGATGGCCAGTTGGGAGCAGTTAATTGGTGCATGATTGAACCTTGCTCCCCCTTGAATTCTGCACAGCAACCAACATGCAACGAAGCTAAAATTCAAGCTGATTTTAAATTGACTTGTGTGGCTAAAAATGGGCCCTGACTCATATTGTACAGTGTATGCCAAATGAATGAAGCTAAATGAACTGCCTACTGGGATTCCAAGCACCAGGCCTTTCATTGTGAATGATACACCATGTTAATTCTGTACGTATCTGGCATAATATTTATGAAATACATTCATGGTAATTCATCTGTTCAATTGCACTGACCTGAAGTTGAGAGAAAACACACCCTTTAAAAAAAGTGTGTGTGATGGATGTGTGTGTCTTTGTAATTTACAAATTGGTACGTGGAGCAGATTTAGCTGTTTGTGTGTGCGTGTGTGTGTGTTTGATGAAAGGTAAGGATGTTTATTTACCCCCTATTGTCTCGACAGGCAGGCTGACACTCTCATCAATTGTAGCATGTGAACAATGGGAGCCTCCCTTCTCTGAATAATCTCTGTGTGAGGAGGGAGGCAGGTGCTGCAGATGGAGAAGGCTCCCATTCATTACCGGCACCTCTTTTACCATCATTACCAGCCTGCCACAGCACACAGGGAAAGGGAGGGACGCAGAGATGCCAAGTCTGTCGCACTCATCAACAACAAGGGACATTAAGACACTGACCCACTTTCTACTTTATTGCAATGAATCCTGAGGGACAGGACTGGACAAAGGGTAGAGGATAACATAAGCATCAAGTCCTGCACAAAACTGCAGGTCAGAGATGGAATGAGCAAACTAGACCACTCTTATTGCTCAAACGATATTTCTTTTTCGCGACACATACTCAAAGTATAAAACATAAACATATAAAGATTGCACATCTGCAAGGGCCAAATTATCAATACAGGCGTTCATCTTGGAACACATTCCTGACCACAGCAATCACTGACCATCATGCAGGAATTTAAAGTCGACAACATTGGAGTCTGATCTCTATAGGGAAAATTCACTCCCAATAATTTAAAGCACTTTGATGACATAATGCAATATCCTGACCATAAAGGACATAGATTCTGATCCTGGCACTCATGGCTACTCAGTCCTCAGGCAACTAGGAGGCTCCCAATTGACTAACTATATAACAAATGGAGCGTCCAATCATAATTTGTTGACATTATTTGAGCCCTTCATTAAGTAACTCTTTCAAAAAGAAGAATAAAAGTGAACTGAAATAACAATTAATGCATTTTCTGCAATTCATTCATTTCAGTGCTTACCTGTCTTAAACACCTTGGACAGTGTTTTACCTTTCAGCAATCAAAGCTAATGACATCGCATTGATCCCAAATGAGGTAGTGGTTAGAAGTTTTGATCTGATAGTTTACAAGTGGACATGACTCATTGAGCATGCACTTGGACCACAGGGATTTGGAGCTGTAGAAAGGTTTTGGTTTGAGGGGATTAACATTGATTTGGACTACTCAGGACTCTTTGACTTGTTTATTAGTGGAGCACCGTGCTGCTGCTAGAGTTACTGTTCTCTTTCAATCAGGATTTCTAACTGTTGACTGCTTTTTGATCGGGTTTAATTATCCCCAAGTCTTTTTGCAGGCCAGCACTGACTCTCAACCGGCCTCTTCTGGCTTGTTTCTCTTTTTCTGAGATGTATGTAAACTAGCTACAGGATTAACATGGGTCTATTTCCCCAAAACATGCTATGGATTTGACCCTCTCTGGAGAAGCCAGTGCTTACAAGCTGAGGAATCCCACTAGAAGTCTTATTGGACCCAAGTGATCACTAGTACCCCCTGCTTACTATCAAACTGCACTCATTGGAAAATGTGTACACTGTGGTTATAATTCAGATGAGCATTATCTTGGAAATAGTCCATCCATTCACTTTACAAAGAACTAAAATAAGTACCAGTGTCGGTTTATAACTTGTAAGAATCAGAAATTATATTTAAGACGGATTCGATGTTTACCAAGCTTAGCTCTGTTAAATTTAAGTGTACGTGTTACTCTGACAGTAGGAAACAGTTGATGTCTGTTAGAATTTTAAAAATGTTTATTAACTTATCAAACAGACTTTCCACAATTCATTCTGTTCCTTTAACACACTTTGATTTACAGTAATGTTACTCACTACTTGCTCCAAAAAGTAACTGAGTTAGTAACTGAATTACTCAATAATAAAAATAACTAGTTACCAGGGAAAGTTACTATTTGTGTTACTCAAAAAAAGTTGCTATATGTCAAAGAATTTGGTATTTTCTTAGCAGTTTTCACAAGTCAGTTGAAATGAGTAGAACAGGTGCTTGCATATAATCTTCAATATTTATTGCACATCAACAGACAGCAAGAGGTTTATCCTGCACTTCAACTATTATCTTTACAACAAAAGTAAAAGATGCTTCATTAAATTAGAGTTGCTTACAATGTGCACATTACATGCACGTTCTTGCCTTTGACCTCCATGAATTTGAAGTAGTGCTAGTGGTATATCTCCACCTTGAAAACGCCAACTTTGGCGTGTGTGTGCTGGCTTGTGTGTAAAAACACTGGCTCTGACTGGCTACTATGAAACATGACTCCACCTTAGCCAATCATAATCACTTATCTCCTTTGTTGTTAACCCAGCCAGTCTTCTCACTTGCTGTGTGTGAAGCCAGGGGTGCATTCGGATTACACAGTTTATTCAATCAATGTATAGTAACGCAACACATTTAACGTTCAGTAATGTTAACGGCGTTATAATGACGGAAACAGTTAGATGGTAAATGGACTGCACTTATATAGCGCTTTTCTAGTCTTTGCGACCACTCAAAGCGCTTTTACACTACAGACTGCACTCATTCACTCTTTCACACACACATTCATACTGGTGGCTGAGGCTACCCTACATGGTGCCACCTGCCACCATCAGGAATACAATCAAACACAGATGAACGCAGCATCGGGAGCAATTTGGGGTTCAGTATTTTGCCCAAGGATACTTCAACATGTTGGCTGCCATGGTCAGGGATCAAACCACCAACCTTCCGATCAGTGAGCCACAGCCGCCGTTAGTTAGATTACCCCGTTACTGGAAAAATAATGGTGCTACATAACGGCGTTATTTTAAATGGCGTTATTACAAACACTGGTAATGTTACACATCTTACTATAGTTTTTTTTTTTTATTCATTTAATTTTATCTTAGATCACAAAAAGGTAAATGTCGGCCAAACCTTTCTTGGGAGCCATGTGGGGAACCCAGATTTTTTAAAGTGGCCAATATATTAATGAAGTCAGGAAGGTAGTCAGGTGGGTATTCATTGGACTCCAACAACTCCAGTGTGTATTTTCATAGCAGTGGGCTTTTGTTTTCGGGATAATGAACCAGTGTACTCACTGGCTCTTGGTCCAATGGGACATTTCTATGGACTACTGGGGTCTGTAAAAGTGGGCCATTGGACCAATGTGCAGTCCCCCGGCATTGCACCACAATCAGTGCAGAGATAATGTTGGTTTGGGCATATTTTCAGTGGGTCACTTTTCCCTGAATGTGGGCCAAAGCGAGGACTTAACTGTTTGTTATGTGGTGGAGAATCATCATTGTTGCCTCTGTTGGTGTTCTAGTTGGGTTTGCTTAAATTGACTGGATGCTGAAACATCCAATTATGTTGGATTACAGTTTGGACCAGTTCTGACTCTTCTCAGGTGCCTGAAAAATTAAGCCTGTCTATTTTTATTTTATCTATTTTTTCAATTTCCTGCTTCGGATCATGCCTAGATTTATGGACCCGTTAGTAATACTCATGCTGCATTAAAAGGAACAAGGGAGCATGGAAGAAATTAACATGGTCTTTACTCCTTTTTTTCCATCGCCACCCAAACTCCCACTTCATGTTGAGAGGTGAAAAATCATATCCAAAGTACAGGGTTGCCTATCTCTCACTGGCTTTGTCTGTCTCTATCTTTAACTCTCCCTCCCTCTGGCTTCAGAGGGAAATCAATGCAATCTTCTTACCTATGAACTGCTATTTTTCTCACATCAAACCACTATAGCCCGTAGCGTGGTGGTCTTCCAGCTCTAAAAGTGTCGGACAAGTGGGATGATCGATGTTTACAGCCAGTAAAACAGCTACTATTAGACCTCAGTGTTTTACTTAAGCCTTGGATTCAGTTGTCAGTTGTCTGTCTGTAGCCCTCGGGGCCGATAACACTATCTTCGACATTAGCTTTTCTCCGGAAAGGTCTGAGACGGCCTCCCTTCAAACCCAGGCCAGCCTCTGGGGTTGGAAAAAGATAACAAACAAACAGAAATCTATTTCATTTCTCTTCTCTTCTCTTTCCCTGTTTGTCTGTTGGATAGGAAGGGTTAGGAAGCTTAGGGGAGATGTTTGCCCAGTGGAAACGTCAATGCATTTCATCAAAACAAAACAAAAAAAAGAAAGAAATACACCTCCACGCAAGATGAATGCGTGCAATATGTAGGCCCATATGGTGCAATCCCATTAGCCTCTGCAGCCTTGCATGTTGAGGTTTGTCATGAGCAGGCAGCGTGTAATAAATGTTTAGGGAGGGAACAAGGCTTCTGTTTACTGGAAAACTGGAGCCAAGCACAGGCTGGGACTGATACAGGTCCTGAAAAGCCGATACTGGTATCTTATACAGCAGCTTAAATGTTACATTATTTTACATTTCTGCATTATATGAAGATTTACAAAGCGGTGAAGTAAACTTCAGGTTGATATAATAGTTTCACATACAGTGCCATGATCATTGGTGTGCATTCTATTTATGGGAAGTAGGCACTGATAGGACTACTTTTATGGTGACAGAGGCCAATCAGTTTCTATTCATTACAGTTTCATTCCTAAAACACATGCAAACTGTGTAAAACAATCCATGTAACAAATTTCCTTAAACAACAACAAAAAAATACATTGTGAAGTGAAAATAGTTTAGCATGATTTCTTCTGTCCAGTATTTAAGATATTTCTCAGCTCAAAGTTTAATTCCATGTTCTACAACTTTTCATACTACATATGCTTTACATTCTTCTATCTTCCACTCATCCTCATATAATTGATACTAAATAGTTTGCTCAGAATTTGGCCACTCACTAAAATGTCAGAAAGTTAATGTTGCATACAATATTGATAAAGAGCCCCTGTCTTCGCATTTATTTGCATATTCTCAGATCACCTATCACATATTGTCAGCCCTTCAGACTCAGGTAAAATGCATGCAGAACTCATTGGGATTAAAAAAATGATTGATTCAGCCAGTCCACATTTGGAGGTGCTCAGGATCATGTTGTGATCAGATTGCCACAGGTACAATTCTTACAGCATGCCCATATTCTTAACTCTGTGGGGGCTCAGGGCACTTTCTTGAATTTTACATTCCTTCTTAGATCCATATGGTTTTGGCCGGATAAAAAAAAGAAATAGGTTTGATAATAAGCCAAACAATGGCCAAGACCAGTATAGCCAATTCTACCACTTAGTGTTAACTCAGCCGTTGTTTGAGTTCAGCGATTCCAGTCCACTTGGTGGTGGTAATGGATCAGTTTCACCAACTGCCAATAAACTGAATAAAACAAAAAAGAGTAAGGCAAGCCTCTTTCATCCAAATTGTTTCCATGAACAAAAACAAACACAACATGCTCTTTGTGTTGACTGCAGAACATGTGTGATAAAGCAAGGGCCAATAATCGATCATAGAGACAGAACTCTGTCTCCCATTTCACAACTATGCAATCTATACTTGAACATGGATTCCCAGTAATGTTACATTCAGTATAAAACTAAACACACACACACACACACACATATATATGTATATATATATATATATGAAAGACGGTCTGGACAAAAGAGTATAACATCGCCATTGGCCAAAACATATTAATGAATCTATACTATCTGTTAACAAAGCTCAGTTTGACACATGAAAATTACATTTACATAATAACTCTTTACTAATGGACAGTATTTTTTCCACAACAAAGTGGCTATTGCTAAACCATTTGTTTATTTTGTGCACAGAACTAACTTTTAGCCAAGATGGTTTTTACAATTTACGTACAAAGAGCATTACTGTGCATCCGAGCTTGCTGTGTCAGCCCCATATAATCTCACTCAAATAATATTTAGGACTGCGTTATTACTGATTTGTTAGTAGAAACTTCAAGTTTTGTTCACCTGATCATGTCATTGATCTATCCATGTATCCAGATACATGTTCTATATATTAAGTACAGCTCATAATTTGAAGTTTGATATTCTGACGTTTTACTTTGGGTTTCTTATGAATTGTTTTCTTAATGACGTATTTTATAAATTCAATGAATTAAAAGAGGAATATATGACCAAACATAAATAGATGTGACATTTCTGTGGAGTTTAATTGTTACCAGAATTTGAACTTAGGGTCTCCATTACACAATTACTCCAGTGCTAATCAATAACTCAATAAGTATGTTATCAAACGAGCTTCGTGACATTCATTTTATCAAAGGCAAATGGCACGACACTCATATCTGGTCAAGGAAGAGATGTTGGATGCTTCTGTTTATGAAAAGTAGATTTTGTGTGTGTGTGTGTGTGATGATTCAGAGATACGGGCTACCTCCATATGACAAACCAGGAAAGCTTTCCTACCCTGTCTCTCTCTGTCTCCCTCTTTTGCTGTTTGCTTCCAGATTCCAATCTCAGAGAAGATGTTGTGCGAAAGCTTTATTAATGTTGCGTCGACCACAGGAAGACAAGCCCTGTGGCGGTCGATAGCAGGGTGGTAACGTGATTCTGTCACCCCCGCAACCTCCCTTACACATACTCTCATTTGCCCCCACTCACACACACACACACACACACACACATAAGCATGCGTGTGCTGCTAGATGTTATTTGAAGGGACATCAGTTTCTATGAAAGATAATAGCCTTGCAGCTGGGAGCAAGCACTCATGATGAGCCCTGCAATCATTAGAGGTTGGGGGTGAAATATCGGTTGGAGGAGCCATCCTGTGCTTGGAAGGTCACAGGACTGATATCCATTAAAGACAATCTTCTTTCTTTTTTTTTACTCATTATAATAAGGTTCTCTGAAAATGATAGCTTGGTGACCCGCCATCCCTTTTCAAACCCCACCTTACAATCTCTGATATTGATTGTAGCCACTAAACTCAGTACCAGAAACTGTCCATTTCTTTCCCAATTTACACTTGGCATTCACACAGTGCATGGCTGTATGTGTTGAAAAGGCTAATTTCAGTGTAATTTTAGCGTAACTCTAGCTATTGTTATCATAGGAGTGGAGGCAGACCATGTATGGATCAAGAATATCTGTGAGTGGATATTTCCATAGTTACACTGTGGGAGGAGTACGGATAACATATCGGAGAAAAGATTTACACCATTACAGAGTGAGTCTCAATCCTCCTACAGAGGTGAATTGAACAATCTGATTTTAATCCATCTTGAATGCAGAGAACAATGAAGTAACACAGTGATAAATAGGGTTTATAACTAAATCAGTTCTGGATTCAACCTAACTCGTCAATGTTAGTTCCATAACCCGGCCCGAACCTAGCCTGGTTCAAGACCTCTGAGGTCATTGACAGCTGTGGTGGTTCCAAAAATGTGGAAATTATCTCACCTACATAGCAAGCTAACAACTAAAATACAGCCACAGAGAGCAGCAATACAAATGTAAATGTACATGAGATTGACACAGGTTTTTGAATGCAAATTTAAAGAAATAACTAAATACAGGTAAAATGCCAGGTCCAGTGAACAAAGTCAAAACGTCTGATCAACACAAAAACTAAATCCATAACCAAACTGGCTCAGATCAGTAGCAAGGAGAAAAACTCAATTAATGACACAAATATAACAACAACACATTATGCTCCCTTGCATTTATTTTTAAGCACACTCGTCTAGACCTTTTCAAAATTAGATGTAGCTTACACAAAGCACGCACAGCATGGTTACCCTTCTTAATTGACGGCACCAGGGATTTAGCAGGAAATGACCACCTGTTCCTTTATGAACATGAGTTAGCTGTTCCAGAACATTTCAACTTAAGACAAGTAGAGTAGCTATCAATAACAACGTTATTTTACCTGAAGCAAATTAGCGACAGGCAGTAGCCGTGATGTTCAGTGTTGCATCATGGGACTTGCATCAATTGATGCAACACATGATGCATCAAAGAGACAGAAGAAGTAGTCAAGGTACAGCAGCTGGGATGTGTCAGTCAAGGGAGTGAATGTGATAGACTTGATGATTTTCAGGATAGTTGGCATTCAGTACAGTACACTAAACAATAAACTTTTTTAATAAAAAAAAAAAAATTGTCTTTTATCACCCACAGCCCATCCACATTCTTTTTTCTTTTCAATATCAGTACCTTCGCTCAAACATACTGTATAAACCCATTACAGGCATACAATTCCAATTCCAAAAAATCTCACTAACGCGTATTTTATTCGCAATAGAACATAAATAACATATCAGATGTTGAAACTGAGACATTTTACCATTTCATGGAAAAAAGTAGCTCATTTTAGATTTGATAGCAGCAACACATCTCAAAAAATTTGGGACAGGGCCAACAAAAGGTTGGAAAAGTAATTGGCACAAATCAAAAACAACTGGAGAGGCATTTGACAACTAATTAGGTTAATTGGCAACATGTCAGTAACATGGCTAGTTATAAAACGAGCATTTCAGAGAGGCAGAGCCTCTCAGTGGTGAAGAAGGGCAGAGGCTCACCAATCTGCAACACACTGCATCTAAAAATTGTGGAACAATTTTAGAAAAATGTTCATCATAAAATTGTGAAGACTTTGAAGATCCCACCATCTACTGTGTATATTATCATCAAAAGATTCAGAGATCAGGAGAAATCTCAAGGCCGAAGGTCAAAACTGGTTGCATGTGATCTTCGGCCCCTCAGGTGGCTCTGCATTAAAAACAGGCATGATCATCCACTGGAAATCAATGCATGGGCTCAGGAAGACTTCAAGAGATCACTGTCTGTCAACAAAGTTCCCCATGCAATCCACAAATACAAGTTAAAGCTGTATCATGCAAAGAAAAAGGCCTGTTTGAACACGATGCAGAAACACCACCGTCTTCTCTGGGCCAAAGCTCATTTAAAACGGTCTGAGGAAAAATGAGAAACTGTTCTGTGGGCAGATTAATCAGAATTTCAAATTCCTTTTTTGAAACCATGGAGTCCGTGTCCTGCGGACTAAAGAGGAGAGGGAGCATCCAGCTTGTTATCAGCGGACAGTTCATAGCCTGCATCTCTGATGGTGGGGAGTTGCATTTGGTCCTATGGCGAGGGCAGCTAACATATCTGGAAAGGCACCATCAATGCATTGAGGTTTTAGAGCAGCACATGTTCCGATCCAGACAATGTCTCTTTCAGGGAAGGCCTTGCATATTCCAGCAAGACAATGCTAAACCACATCCATCCCAACAGCATGGCTTCACAGTAGAAGAGTCTGATCGAAAACATTTGGCGCATCATGAAATGAAAAATCCGGCAACCAAGTCCCAGAACTGCTGAGCAGCCATAATCCTGCACCAGACATGACTGGGACAACATTCCTCTCCCAAAACTCCAGCAACTGGTCTCACCTCCCAGATGTTTACACGCAGTTGTTAAAAGAAGAGGGGATGCTACACAATGGTAAACATGGCCCTGTCCCAACTTTTTTGAGATGTGATGCTGCCACCAAATTCAAAATCAGCTATTTTTCCATTAAATGGTCAATTGTCTCAGGTTCAGCAACTGACAGGTTGGTTATGTTCTACTGTGAATAAAATATGGATTAATGAGATTTGAAAAGCATTTAACACAGCGACGCAACTTTTTTGGAGTTGGGGTTGTACTTTACGAGGGACTCGCAGTTTTCCAACCTTTTGCAGGATTTCCATTGATTTCCTTAATTGATTGATCAGGCTTACTATGGCTGCAGCACACAGTTGTTAATGGCCTTACTCTTTTTGTTGGACCCCTAATAACTGATCTTTGGTCTTGCATGTCAGATAATCACGCCTGTCTCATTTCCCTTTAACGTCACACAGATTAGGTTTATGTCTTAGGCCTGAAATGAATCTTGTACTTTACACATTGAAAGCAAGTATTTTTTCACTGAGTTATCAATGAGGATCACTTTCCTCTTGAAGGACATGCCATTAACAAACACTCAAGTACATTTGTTAAGCACTCGTCCTCGTGCTCTCATAACGAGTTGTCATTAACATCTGAAATAAATATTCATGCTGATATTATTATTCTCTTGTTGCGTTTGTGTCGTTTCATTGCTGGACAGGAAGTAAGTCCAAACAATGTCTTATTGGCTGTCAATGAATGCAGTACTACCATTAAACTAATGCACAGAATTAATAGGGGGAGGCTACCTTGAAGCCTGGAACTGCTGATATTTGCATTCCTTCAAATTATCTGAACTCAATTTACTTATTTGGCGTAAATAATAGAAATTAACATTTCAGGGTGGTGGTGGTGTAATGGTATGGGGGATATTTTCTTGGTACACTTTAAGCCCCTCAGTACCAGTTGAGTGTGGTTTAAACATCACAGTCTCCCTAAGTATTGTTGCTGGCCATGTCCGTCCCTTTGTGACCACAGTGTACCATCCTCTCATGGATACTTCCAGCAGGACAACTTGCCTTGTCAGAAAGCTCAAATCATCTCAAACCAGTTTCTTGATCATGACAATGACTTCACTGTGCTCCAGTTTAAACATAAAATATGCTGTTTTTGTTCAGTTTTAAATTGAATATATGTCACAAAGGATTAGCAAATACCGTATTTTCCGGACTATAAGTCGCTCCGGAGTACAAGTCGCACCAGCCATAAAATGCATAATAAAGAAGGAAAAAACATATATAAGTCGCACTGGAGTCTAAGTCGCATTTTTTGGGGAAATTTATTTGATAAAATCCAACACCAAGAACAGACATGTCATCTTGAAAGGCAATTTAAAATAAAAATAGAATAGAGGCAACAGGCTGAATAATTGTACGGTATGCTTACGTTGCATGACACAACTGAGAACGTGCCTGGTATGTTAACATAACATATTAAGAGTTATTCAGATAACTTTAGCATAAATAACATGCTAAGAAGTTTACCAAACCATCCGTGTCATTCCAAATAACTAAAATCCAATGAAATCTTCATCCTCCGCTAACTCCGGAGGTAGAAGATGCGGCGCTTCTTCTTCTACGTCGCTTACGTCAGACTCATCGTCAACACAGGCCTAGAGCGCCCTCTTGCGGTTTAGTGTGAAAATAACATGTGAAATTATATACCGGTAATAATGTGTTAATAATTTCACACATAAGTCGCTCCAGAGTATAAGTCGCACCCCCCGCCAAACTATGAAAAAAACTGCGACTTATAGTCCGGAAAATACGGTAACCTAATATTGTTTTATTTACATTTTAGACAACATCCCAATTTTTTTTTTTGAAAATGGGGTTGTAGTTGTAAGCAGATATTTTGAGGTAATAATATACTTGACAGTTACTGATCTTGCACATCAATGGATCCGTCTCCATGTTTTATGGTTGAAAACAGGAATGGACTTTGTTACATACATACAGTATATTTATTGAAGCTAAATTATTTACTGCAGGTGTTACATGCAATATGGTTTCTTGTAGTTGTTTTTCTTACTCAAGTTGAAATATTCACTTCTTTCCAGAGGCCAAGTGAGCAGACCATAAAGCCTGCAGCAAGAGTGGAAGGGCAATGAAGTTTAACTTTGTTTAAAGAGCAAGCAGTAGTAGTGTGTGTGTGTGTGTGTGTGTGAATAGGCTTATGTGGTATGCTTTTGTTTTTCTGCATTTTTAAGAGACTCTTCAACAAGTGATGCATCCCTCTCTCCCTGCAGATCACTGCCTATCAGACAAAATCAGGTCTGCTCACCCTTATCTTAGCAGTGCATAACAGCATCAACATCATATCTCAGTAGAAGTAAGCAGACTAAAATTGCCCTCTGTGCATTCTGATTTTCTTTTCTTCTGGCGAGTGAGAAATAATCTGAGGATCCCTCAATCCCCTGAAGATCTGAGGGATGCCCATGTCATAGAAACCATGTTTGGCACGCAGAGAGGGAGAGACAGGGAGGTGGAGGGAGACAATGGATAAAACAAAAAACATGATGAGAAACAGAGAAGAAAAAAAATACATCAGACAGTGGATTTTGAAATTGCCATCGTGCCAACTCTGCTTATTATATTTCACATCTCATTATGTGGTGGGGGCTTTTCTGGAGATGGTTGTTTGTCAGCTGCTTTGACTAGAATAACAATGAGAAAAAAAGCTCCTGTTTCTGCTTCATTTGCTGAGAGAAAAGACACACAGAAACCTGTCCCTGCACTGCAAACTGACACTAACGCAGAACAGGTCTTTGGGCATGGACTGCTCAAGTGGAAAAAACACAACTTTAAAGTACATACTGTACCTTTGTCCTCATGCTGTTTAACAGCTCAGGCATCTTGACACTAAACTGCAGGTGAATGTTTTTGTCTCACTGTAAGTGAAGTAGGGCTGTGAACAAAGTATAAATTAGATTTTTTTCAATGAATTTTGAAAAGAACACACATTTGAATTTGAAAATTTATATTTGAATGTGAAAAAATTCTGCCTCACGTCCTCAGGGCATATACGATGTATTTACAATCGACTTCACGTTTATATTAAATGGCAAAAGATGGAAACAGATACTAAAACACACTATTCAGGACATACTACCACTTAAATATAAGATGAGATAGAGCGGCAATCAAACTGAGTACAGCTTGTAAAACATGAAACATGTCAACAAAATGACTCAAAATCACAGACGTTCTACTTCTCACACATGGAGATGTGACAGAGCCGCGGCACGAGTGGGACAGCCACATGCAGCAGACATCCATGGGATATGTCTACGATCTGACAAGATGCTACGCTATATGTTCATTAAATATCTATTTTCTGGCGTGCTGTATTCAAATCAGTCTCTTGCATATTCATAGTGTGCAGTTCGTATGAGACTGATAGTCTAATCTTGTTTCTTCACAACACAATGGCAATTGTCCTCGAATAAAGCTAGATCTCAAACGAAACAATGGCTGCATATCTTAATGCTGGAGGGTGACATGAGAATGTTTTGTGAGTTGATGTTCCACCCGCTCATTTGTTCTCGAGGATGACATCATGAGCATAAATACATGAAAGGAAAGACATTTGATTTAATGTTTAATCGAGAGGGCTTAAACAAAGACTTTTTATTTGTGCAAAGTTTGGTTACTGCTACATTGAGTAGTTGCCAATAAAATGCCCAAGGTGAAGTGTTAATGTGGAAACACACAAATGTTTGCTTGCTTTTGTCACCTCATCATTAAAGGGATTGGGAGATCCTTCATGATGGCAGAGGGGGACAAATACCGGGTCATAATTAAAGCAATCCCATGATGTGGAAAGGAGGTGAAGTCCATCTGGTAGATGGAAAGACAATGGTTTGCTTTGCTTTGCTGGAGAGGAGGGACAGATAGACAAGTGAGAGTGACAGATACTTGAAGAAAAAAGTTCTGAAGTTATAAAAAGCTTGGCGGATTTCTGGACAATTATTTGTGATGTTGGAAAATAGTGGTTATAAGGACAGTGTAAATAGCCTTGGAAAGTAAGTCACGAAGATTATAAGATTAAGTTTATTGTGTCTGTGTGTTCAGATTTCAGCTAAGCCTAAATAGGTGAGAGAATGTCCACACGTACGTAAACGATCTTTTTCCTCTCCGTTTTCCCTGGCAGCGTATCAGGAATATTTGCGTCCACACGGATCCGTCTCAATACGCTACTTCATATACCAGGCCTATAGGTGGCGCTGTTTCAATTTCAGAAATTCACAAAAAAACGGGAGAGGAAGAGACGGAGCATGCGCACAAAGCTTGAGCGCTGTTTACAAATCGGCAGTAGAAGAAACCGTCAGTCCATGTCCATCAGCCTTTCTTGCTCAGCGTGGTGAGACGTCTCGCGGGATATAGCAGGTGGAAGGCTAAGCTCGAGGGGTGTGGCAATGACATCATCGAAACGCAGATATCCG
>CAFUXE010000179.1:310200-334337 GCA_903364295.1 Serranus cabrilla | reverse complement strand
CAAGGGATGCGTTTGCGGATTTATTTACCCTGGGACCTGGTTTCAAAAAAGTTTGTTTTCGGGCTATGTGTTTACGGGATTCGTGTGGACGGTCGGCACAAACGAAGCAAAACATCTGCGTTTAAGGCAAAAAGCGTCTCTGTGTGGATGGCCTCTGAGTCACAACAGGACATGAATGTTTTGTCTACAGTTGAAAAAGCAGAGGCAGGTTTTGTGACATAAATGTTTTTCTTCACCTCAGGCTAAACGTAATAATTTGCAGCGTTTCTGCATTCTCTCTAATTTCTTCCTGTTGATGGTTCAATACATGAATAAAACAAAGAAAGTAGGTTGATAGAAACATACCTGTACACACTGCCATTCTTTTTTTTCAGCTTTACTGAGCACGGCTCACTGTTTGACTTGTGCAATAAAAGGCATAAAGCAGGGCAGACTGATAATCAGGCTCACTCCTATTTGTCAGATAAGTGTCTCTTGCTCCCAGTGCTGATGAGTATGATAAACAAAAGGTGCTCTGTGTGTTGACTGATTGACAGATGTGCTCCAGATGTAGAAAATGATCCTTGAGGTTCCATCTCAGCAATGTATCTAATCCCTGAGCCGTCTCCTGCCTGATGGAAGGCTGCGTAAGAGTTGTAATGAACTTCTTCTTCACTCGAGGAGAAGCGCTGCCAGACTGTCTGTCAGTCTCTCGCCCAGCAGCTCCAGCAGATTGAAGGAGACAAAGGCGTTGGGCTGCTTTTGTTCTGCCAGTGAGAAAAGCTGGGTGGCTCGGCTCGTGAAAGGCATAGACATTGTGAAAGTTTCTTTTCCATTGTCAGACGTGGCTGTTTTTTCACACCTCATTGCTCAGTAATTTGATGAGCTCTGTGTGTGTTGCCTGAAGGGGCTCAGCTGTTTAGAGAGAGTATTAGCCATGGATGTTACAGTGCCAGCACACTGTCCCTGACTGCAAGCAAACCTGCCCAACAAGCTCTCCCATTAGGCATATTGTTTTGTTGTTGTTGTTGTTGTGGTTTTTAATCTTGTTATTTTTTCACCAGATGCTTATTAAATGGTTCGGTAAAGCAACTTTAAGCGCGTGTCATCAGATAATCCATGTGTCTTATGTGTTTATCGTAATTTTACCGAAACCAACTAATCTACAGGTCTACAGGCTGTTGTCAACATACTGACAACTGGTTTTAAATATCATATGGAGTATTCTCAGTTGCTATGGAGATGGCTCAAGATCTAAGTTTGGAACTTGTCCCATGGTAACAATTGGAATTGAGAGGGAGGATGACCTCTGTCTTGGATGTCTTCATGCCAGCAGAAGTCAGCACTTATGAAAGAGTAATTCACCAACTTAGCATTGCATTCCTGATCAAAAACCGAGATATTGTCTTTCTTATTGCAGTCATTCTTTCTTTTCATCAAAACCTGCAGCCTACATTACCCACAATGACAAACCACCAACAGTTGAGTCTGAGCAAGCCGTAATCTTTAGGGTTGAAGAATTAAGCCAATAGACCGGGAGCCAGGTCCATCCCTCAGGAAGTTTCTTCCTACTTTTACTCACAATTATTTCCAGTTAGCCTACACCTTGGGCCATCACAAGCTAAAATTGGGCAGGGAGTATCCTGAAGCAAAGGGGAAAGAAGCAAAAGAAGATACTGGAACATTCACTGTCTCTATTACGAAATATCACCCTCTACATCCCAAAAAGTCACTGTCCACTTGACAAATTCTGGTGTAGAGGATTATATTCCATCACTTGTATATAGAAAACACCACAACCTCATAAGGTTCAATTTCAGGCCAACTTTTACACATATGTAGTAGTACTATTCCATTGATCAGTGGACATTCATTCATTTTTGTGAGCTGAAGGTACAAAATAGAGAGGGAGTTGACGTAGCCGTTTTTCAGAGTTGCACAGTTTTTTTTCTTTGTTTTTTTTAACTATTTAAACCCACATGAAAATAATGCATTGACTGCAGTTTCTTCCCCCAGCAGCCTATATAAAGCCTGTACAGGCTGTAAAGTGTTACTATGACAGATCTGGCATGTCGTCAACAGCCATCATCAGAAATGTCACAGGTGTTGTGATGGCATCTGGTGCCAGGGTTTTATGCCTGTCATTTGCCTCAAGTAGCACAGAGAATGTGACAGATGCTACCTACAGACTTCACCATGGTTACAGTTCTGTTTAAGTGTGGCTGTGGGTGGTAGCTACAGAGCCTCAGCACTGTGTTGGAGTCTCCCTGCTGGGTTAAGTTTTGTTTTTCAGCCTGTTGTTTGGTTAGAAGGTCAGTCTAACCATCTAACACATTTGTTCAATTTTCTAGAGGATGGTTTTATCCAGTCATTGCCTTCTGCTGGTGCCTAAATCTGGTTGAGATCTGACCCTGGGCCAACATTTTGACTGGATTTCAATGTACTTTGCTATTGATATTCATGGTCCCCAGTGAAGGAATCATAATTTTGTAATGACCTTGTTTCTTGAATCAGACAAACATTTCCACTTGTAACAAATAGCCAAATCCAATGGGCCAACTCTCATTACCATACATAATCATAATACCAACAACACTTTTCATTTTCATCAACGTTTGCTTCTGGTGTATAATGGAAGCCCTGAGAGGCAAGTGAGACAGAGAAAAATAATTGGGTTTTCATCTAATGTGAATTGTATCGTCTCACCTGTGTTTATGACTGAAGAACAGGTGAACTCCTAAATAATTAAATAAAGTGTTCTTTGATGTAATGCTCCTTACTTCAAAGACCTTGAAATGCTTCAGTTTAGATGAGAAGGTACCTGTTGCATGACACGCGCAAGTGAAAGATGCACCTAACATGCTAGTCGTCGACATATAGGTCACTCTGTTAATCTTTCTTTACCTTGTTTTACTTTTATTGGATCTAATTTTACATGTCCGTCTGTAAGTGTTGTTTGAATGGCTAATTCAATATTAAAGGAAGTCAAAAAAGTTGAAAGTTAGCCTTTTGGCTAGCAGTAATACATTTACATTGATGTTGAGGTATAATGTAACACTTCTTCCATAAAATGTTTTTTCAAATGACCTAGACCTAGACGAGAAAAAAATGATACTTCCCTTTTAAGTTAGCCAATAATAGAATGACATTCAGTGCTAGTATTAATGAAACATCATTTTGCAACACATAAAGATTCAGAACTTTTCACTTTGTTTGAAACACTAGAAAGGACAGGGCAGCAGTGCCATTAAAACTGTTGACTACATGATGTATAGTACCAACAACTTTCCAAGTAATCACACTGATATAAGTGCTATGGAACGGTGCAGTAACAATACACACACACACACACACAGACACTGTGCTACTAAACGCAGAAAAATAGCATCACAGATGTTCCCTCCTCCACTTAACACTTTACTCAGCACTTTTCCCCTTTCATTGAGTTTTAAACGAGCAGCCGCATGGAGGTAAATGCCAGCTCCCACCTGCACCCTCCAATTTCTGCTATTCCAAAGACATAACAATAACAGCTTGGCTACTTAGAAGTGGCTCAGTACAATCTCATCCCATAATAGAGAAAGGGAGGAAATGGTGATAGATCTGCCCCGGCATATTTCGGAGAGTGAAGGGAGGGGCTGTTATCTGGGAGAGCTTAACTAAATAGTTCCAGTTAGCTAGAGGCGAGTTCCAGTCACTTCAGAATACATTCATTAATCATGGATAAAGCCTTTTACTGCAACAATGGAAGAGAAGGAGGGGAAGGAGGTGGGGGTGTCTCTTTTCTAAAAAAAACTTATATCAATGTGTATGACTGAGCTGGGACACTATTCTATTAATGAAAAGGAAGGAATAGACGTGTTTAAGCATTATTGCCTCATAATGCCTAACGCTATCTAGGATTTATTTTTCCCAACCACCCAAATGACTCCCTGGGTGCAGAGCACACCCAGATAATGCCAGCGAGGAAGCAGAAAACCAATAATTCTGGCTGCGCCGTGGAGCTCAATTGGATTTACTGTCAAGCTCCTTCATCAGTTTAATAAAGTCCCTCTCACCATCCCTCCATCCCAAATCCCTGGGGTCTGTGTTCCTACAAGACCACCAGCATCAGTCATTAAGGTAACTAAAGGACCTGTCTTTACTCTTACTGTCATTAATTAGCTCTTGTTAAAAGTGTTTTGTTGCTGAAATTTGAACTGCCTCATGGAGGGGTAGTCATTAACTGATTAAGGCTGTTGATTAAGCAGTGTTGGTTTCAAGAATGAGAAAGTCCGTGTGCTTTACGGTTATGGAATGGTTGAACATTTTGGGAAATATGACAGTATGTTTTTCTCGTATACAATTGTGGGCTTTGCCTTTTTATTTCATTTGACTGTCTGATTGAAATATCTTCTAGGCTCTCGACTTGTAGTTAGGATGAGAGGCAATCGACAAATAATTTCATTATTTATTATATGTTAACTTGTTTTGTTGAAACAAAATCACTAAGCAAAAATGAAAAGAAATGATTGATAAACAAAAGACGTCTATAATATCGACTGGTCTCATTGTAAATTTTGGCATACCAGCACACTCGTTAGACCTAAGGGTGACGGCCCGTTCTATTATTAGGAGGACGTTTGGGGTGATGGTGGCTCGCCACCTTATTAAAGGGGCTGAAGGGTAGGGCAAAGTTATTTTCAGAAATTACCATGGCCTGTATGTTCCGCCTTGATGTGTGTCTTACACATGGAGAAGTCATGGAAGAGAACAAGGCTCCAGCCTGAAGAACCTGGTCCCCCTGCTTAACCTCCATGATATCCAGGAGAGGGGGGGTATATGCACACATATTGACACCCTGTGACACCTTTGGGCCTCATTAAGGCATCATGATTAGGCCAGCAGATTACTTTTGGTTTTACATTTAAATTAATGTTGGGCTGAGTCAAAGCCCATTGAATTTACATTAACCCTGGAACAATTTGTGCCTTGTTATTGAGAATTGGATATGGGGGGGGCGGGGGATTTTTAGGGGGAGAAAGCAGATCAACAGTAGATGCCACAAAGAAGTGGAGTACACAATCTGAAAGCTGTGAACCTGAAGATTAATGTGAAATGCAGCTCAGCACTCGTGTCAACTTGTTCTTTTAATGAATTACTCAATGATTTAATGTATTAAAATCGTCAAAGTGCTTAAGGGTTTAGAGCATTATGATATGAGTATGAAGGCCCTTACCACGGGCAATAAGGTCTTTTGATTTCTTTTTTCAGTTGATACAATTTGTTACAAAGATTTGGTGATAAATTGAATATAATATATTATATTATGTATTATACATTTTCAGTTTACTTCATGAGAAACATGGGAATGTCTGGAAAGACTTGTGGGTACCCAGAGAACCCATTTTCATTCAGATATCTTGCGGTCAGGGTTAGGAGTTGGGGTTAGGGTTAGATATTCCTTTTAAAATAGCGTATGTATGTTTTTTCCTCGCTAACATTTAGCCTATATTTGAAGCAGAGCTTTAACGTGAGCCCAGTATAGAATAGGAAAATAAAAAGTCTGCAAAGTTATGCCAGAGGGCCATCAGATTACTTATCGGTTAGTAGATACCACCAGATGTTCAACTTGATGAAAATCTTGATGAAATGTCTTATTTGACATGAGTGCCTTTCGGATTTTTGTTTGAGATTGATTATTTATATATTACCTCCGCCAAGGAGGTCATGTTTTCGCCGGCGTCTGTCTGTCTGTCTGTCTGTGTACAAGATAACTCAAAAAATACTGCACGGATTTGAATGAAATTTTCGGACAACGTGTATTGGGTCAAGGAACAGCTGATTCGATTTTGGTGATTGGTGATCTGGAACACCATCTGGAATTTATATTGCGAATATATATTATTCCGTCAGTGACCATATTGCCTTCACTAACTGCCGCCATCTAGTGGATGAAATATTTCAATGCCAGTGTACTCCCAAAATATATGCTTTCAATGTAATCCTTCAAGTGTGCAATGTGGTTTTGTCTTGATAATGAAGAATGACATTTCAACATGCATTTCTGTTTTGCAACCAAAAAATCTCATTTCAAAGAACAGTTGAACATAGACAGATGGAAAGCAACTCCTGTTTAATGCCATACATTGTAATGGGCAAATCATTTAAAATACTCAGACCAAAAAAAATATAAAGGCCACTATGTACTACTTGTGCTTCTCAACTAATTTCCAAAGATAGTGAAAGGTTGTCCAGCTCATCCTTTTTTTCTCTCTCTATCACTCTTCTTCTTCTTCTCCCGGTCTTTTGGAGCCGCCAGACAGTTGGTTTGGGGAAGTGGATGGTATATAATGTATATATGTGTATAATGCACTTGCCATAAATCAATTTGTTTTTACAAAGCAGTCGGTATAATTAGGGATTGTTTAATGCTCAACAATTATATAATAACGTGATAATGATGATGGCGTGAACTGCCAGCATTGGTCGATACAAGTTGTTTCATGCTAACCTTGTTGTGTCTGGGCCATAAAATATTGAGTAAATTGTACTAATGTAGTAAAGAAGTTGTGTTTTATTGGACATCAATCTCACGTTTAAGTGTGTATTGTATGACTCAGGTCATGTCACTGCCGTGAGACACGGCTGAGATGCGAGCCTGCATGGAGCCAGTGCAAACAGCGATAGGCTAAAAATGAGAGCTTATCTGTTGTGACTATCACTAAGTGATACATCACTGTGGTGCTGCATCCAGAAAAAAACATGAAGCAGAAAAAATATAATCTTCCATGCCAGGAAGTCAGACAAACCAACTGCATCTTGCCTTCCTAAACTACACAAACTGTTGTATATCGTGTTTTCATTTGTGCCTGCTTCATCTTGTTAATCAATTGTGATGATCAAT
The DNA here is from genome assembly GCA_903364295.1 of Serranus cabrilla. Classification (NCBI taxonomy): domain Eukaryota; kingdom Metazoa; phylum Chordata; class Actinopteri; order Perciformes; family Serranidae; genus Serranus; species Serranus cabrilla. Next base: position 327,472 of record CAFUXE010000179.1, on the reverse strand, counting down.
CGCGTGGCAGAGCTTTTTTTAATTGAACATCATGTTTCCAAGGGGACTATATATCAGTGTAATCAACATGGAAGAGAAGCAGACAGAGAGAACAGAGAGAAGGCCGCCTCTCCTTAATGTTAATGAATTAGGCGAGTTGCTTGTAACACATCACAGCGTAATTAAATGATACGGGCCGAGCATCGACGAGCACAGGGCATATTAGATGTACTACTTAATGTGACCAGGCAAATCCAAGCACCGTATTGATCAGCCGCTTAATGTTCTCAGGCTCAGCCTCAACCCTCGACCTCCATTTCATTTTCCAGTCATTACAGTCGACCGGCAGGATTTAGTACAGCTGCAGGCAATACGATGGTACATCCAGAAATGGAAAAAAAAAAAGGAGAAGGGATAAAAAATCAGATGTATATTGTCACCTTTATCCCTCTCCTCCCAGGTTCAAATCAATGAGGATTGCTAATGGCTAAATGCTAAATATACCTGTCTTCTGCTGGCAAGAGAGCATTTCATCCCGACCCTGTCCAATCAGACTGGGCCTCCAAAGGAGCCACGTCGGCAGACATTTTGGAGCCCCCAGTAGTTACGTATTGATAAGTATATGATTTGGGATGTTGGAGGGCACAGGAGGAAAGGTTTAGGGTTGAGGGTGAGGAGGAGAGAAAGAAGAAAGGTATTGATTGGCAACCCCATTCAGAAAGTTCAACAACAGTGACTTCTTGGCTCCACATTAAACAATATGATGAATAGAGATCAATGAGGTGGGAAAGGGAGCTACTTTAAAGAGAGAGGTGGTGCTGGTGGGACGGGGATAAGAGAATAAGGAGGGCACATAAGTGTGTGTGTGTGTGTGTGTTTGCACAGGTGAGGCCACACAGTCCTGAGAGAGTCACTAAGCTTCATTCATTAATTATGCTCATCAATACACACATGGATGGATTACAGGGTGGGCGAACCAGGCATAGGTCCAGGAAGGGCCACTTAGCCTGAGCATTAAACAGATCAGTGATCATGTCCACCCTCGTGGTTTTTTCGTGAACTTTACTGGAAGTGATGTAATTTAGCTCCAGGGCATTATGCACTGAACTTTAAAATATAGCTTTTTTTATTTGGAATTCGGCCTTTGATTGCTCTGATAACTTTGTCGTGTAATTAACACACCAATCATAATTTTGTTGTAATGGAAACTCAACTCCTATGTCAACATCTATACCAGTCAGCTAGTACAGTGATTCCCAATTGGTCTGGATCTGGGACCCTCCATCACCCCGTAACGACAAGCCGCGACCCAAATCGAGGAACATTTCAACTTCTCAAATGCATTTAATGAAAAGATGGAGCAGTTTGAGTCTGAGATAGTTTACAATATCACAGTTTAATGATAAAGGGAAATATTCTCTTTAACACTCAACTAGCTGCATCTTTTTAAAACACAAAAAGTGCATCTTAGGGACACAAGGTAATACAACACGCATACAAATTCAGTAACTTCATCCTTTTTTCACAGACTCAACAGCTGCACAAACGTGAAATAAAAAAAGTCCAACTATCAAGAAGTCGTTTCAAAAAGACAAAAATTTCCGCCATGCTCAATCAGCATTTGAAAACAAGCAAATAAAACCACAGGATTTTTTTGCCCAGGCAAAGGTCCACTGAAAAGGGGTCCGCGACCCACCAGTTGAGAATCACTGAGCTAGTAGACCAGGTAAGAGACATTTCCCATCATGCCCTGGGTCTCACTGTGTGTGGACAGCAACTGCAGTGCCTGGCTCTTTAACCTTAACTTTGGGCAGTCTTGGTCTTGTGAGGTTATTGTCGCCATGTGTGTATGTGCCTCATGTTTCCTGGTGTCACCCCACCTGGCATCCACCCTCAGTCCTTAGACCCATGGCTTAAACCTGTGTGACTGCCAGTATGTTTGAGAAACCTGTAGTTTATATCTCTTTTTCCATAGTAATGTAGACATAGTCTTAATGAATACGGTATTATTTCATGGTATTATGTGTAAGATTGAATCAAGTGAACACTGTAACACAGCGGTTCTCAACTGTTCTGGCTTTGGGACCCACCATCACCCCGTCATGACAAGACGAGACCCAAAACGAGGAAAATGTTCAACTTCTAAAATGTATTTAATGAAAAGATGGAGCAGATTGAGAGGAAAATGTTCCCTATTACACTAAAATAGCTGCATTTTAATTAATAAACAGAATGTGCATCTTAGATAACACAAATCTTATTTTAACAGACTCAACAGCTTTTATGCAATGCTCAGTTAGCAGATGAAAACAAACTGTGACACAAAATGACCAAAAAGGCGCAAGATTTCCAAAAATTACCCAAAAAGGTGCAGGAATTCCTTTAAAAAATACACGAAATTACCAAAAAATGACACAAAATTACCGAAAAAGACACAAAATGATCAGAAAAAGATGTTAAATGACAGAAAAAGGCACAAAAACCCTTAAAAAAAAAAAGACACAAAATTACCAAAAAAGACATGAAAACAAAGAGTGAATAGAAGGCATAAAAAAATCCCCTTCAAAATAAAACCACAGGATTTTTTTGCCCAGGTAAAGGCCCACGACCCACTGAAAACGGGTCCGCGACCCACTTTTGGGTCCCGACCCACCAGTTGAGAATCACTGCTGTAACAGATTATAGATTAGATAATACTATGCCTAACTAGCAGCTTCTCTTACTTCTTCGAATGCTGTGCTGGTCAGGCAGGTAGAGAGATGCTGCATCAGTTATATCAAGTAACTGTACTTTCCTTTTCTGCAAGATCATGATTATTAATGAGGTTCCTCCAGGCAGGTACAGGCAGGAATGTAGAAGTGTCTCTATCTGGGCTGGAAATGAAAGCTTTGAAGCAAATTCTGTAGCTTTTACATATTAATGGTGACTTGTGATAATAGCAATTGCTGTTGACACCAAAAATGTATGTTGCTGTTGTTGAGTGAGAAATCTGGTGCTATTAGGTATAGGTCAACTTTTCAGAAACTAATGAAACATTTTAGCTTTATGAATATTGCTTTAATTCACCCTCAGAAACCACTGCACCTGAAGTAACAGTAGTAACATGTATTTTGTTCTGCCCTGAGCAGTCAGTAGTGAGTTACTTTCATCAGTAGTGGCTCCTAGCCATTATTGGTTGACTGTTTCTCGAACAGTACAGTTCCTCCAAGTCCAGCGACTGATGCAGAACAGGAAAGGAAGCTGCACAGTGCATGGTGGCTGAGATGCAGTGAGTGTGGAGATGGGATGCAATGTGTTTGCCTGTGTTTTCATAAAGTAGACTAGACTTAAACTTTATGCAGACTGTTAAACTACATGATGTAGCTCTCAAATAGAAAACTGAATCTTTTAGCAGTAGTCTTACTTATTTCTCACCTCAAATGTATTCACAATTACAATTATGATTTGATATATCGCCCCAGTGCATTATGTGAGGGTTTCCTCCTTTACGTAACTGCATCACATGACTAGCCTGATGAACCACTTTTCTTTATGTATCAGTTCAACAAAGGATTGAAAACCCACTCAATTACTATTGCCTAAACCTTTTTCTTTAAAACAAGAGCGACATCTAGTGGAATTTTAAAAAACAAAGAAAATGGTTCATGAGGCTTCATTGGCACATCACCACTATTCATATTGTTGTTCTGCAATACTGAAAAAGGCTTGTAAGACATTTTTCTGGGCTAAGGCTAGCAAGCCCGTAACTTAGTGCCCCTCTCCATGTTGCATAATGTCTCGTGAACACTACACAACTTTAGCCCTGATTTTCCACTTGCCGACAGTTTTTTGGATCTTCCTGACAAAAGCCCCAGATCAAAGGCAAAGTCGGCCCTGGCTCGGCGCTCGCTCCAGTGAGCGACGATCACCATGTGTGAGCTATTCAAAGACGTGAGCTGAGGTGCTCTCTGATGCATCACCGACACATTCCAGATATCTAGCAGGCTAAATATCTGGATCTGTCAGGGAGCTACAGCCAATAAGAGTGCAAAACACAGCTTGATACAGGGAGTATTGAATGCTGTGATGTGTGTGTGTGTCTGAGAACGAAAAAAAGAGAATAAGATGTGTGTGAGTGTCTGTATGTATTTGTGAGATTAAAAAGAGACTTTTGCAGTGTGTGTATGTGTGTATATGTGCGTGTTTGAAAGAGAAAGAGAAGGTGAGGGTGGATAAATGCCCATTTCTGTAAGTAGTATTTTTTTTTTAAATGCTGCTCTGTCAATGTTTGACCCACCTGCCCGACCAATGGTATTTTCTACGAAGAACCACGGACTGTGTAAAGCTGTGTGGTTGCCTGCTCAGCCAGTGTTCTGGCTCTTTGTGACCAGCTCATTCTGATCCAGTGTCTCCTCCTGGAACCCCTTGGCTGTAGTCCTTTCAGTGCAGTCGACCATCCCATCCTTCACTGTGCATGCGTCACTTGTTGTAAACTTGTACACCTGTTGCAGATTTAGGCTTATTCGGTCGAAAGACAGAATAGACAGAATACTTGGAGATAAACATTTCATATTTCTGTGAAAGTGAAACACCAATCAAAGGTTGGAAAAGACATTATTTTTGTGGAAGCCCATTTTAAGACCAATGTGATTGCCAAAAAGGACAGTTCCTTCAATGGCCACTTGAGGCTGGCTCCAAAAGGGAGTCACTTAACATAAACATCCATTATACAATATACGTTAGAGCAGAAATAAACATGTTTCCAGTCTGGAACACAAAAAAATGTCCCTCTTCATGAGAACTGTGCTGAATTTTCATCATACTCACTGGTTTAAGTTATATTAAGGCTTAATCTTTCAAACAAATAAGGGGCGTGGCTGCTTGAGTGACAGGTGAGGCCTACATCCTGATTGACCCGACCCATGCTCCTCCTCTTTTCCCCTTTTTTTTAATTACATGGGAGCTGGGAGGAGTCTGGTATTGCCAAGAGCCGCAGCCACTGGTGTCACCCACTTTGGTGCGTAATGTGTTACGTCTAACACTACATCCATATTTTATACAATCTGTTGTTTGCAATGAGGCGTCAGTGTCTTTAACCATGCCCATCAGTTTTGTTGTCACATGATGGTGGCCTCTTGGTTGCAGTCCTGTTACATCATTTATAGAGATGAAGTAATTAGATCATTACATGAAAATGTTGCAGTGACTTGCCTCGATTCAAAGTATGGTCACACCTCTCTGGAGTCCTCTTGCACTAAAGGAGAGCTTCATTAAAGGGATAAAATTAGAATATAATGAAAATACAAACAGTCAGATGAGATCTTGCTGAGCTCAATGGAAACATTAAAGCTGATGTAAACTCCCTTTGCCTGAGTGGCTTGTGGGGGAAAAAGGAGGAAACAAGAATTGGATCCAATCTTCTGGCCAATTATCCTTCTACCTATTTTAGCACAGAAACATTTCCTAAACCAGAAACAACTGATGCAAGAAGAAGAAGTGACATCTCAATGTTCCACACCCATTCCTGCCCCAGTGTCCCAGCACTGATCCTGTTGGAGAGCTGTGAGAGAGGGCATGTCAGTGAACAAATGAACAGAGTAAGGATAGAAATTAGACGACAGCATGCATCCTGACATCACTATAAACAATCCAGATGATCAGTTTGACAAAAACCTATTTAGATTTTTTTGAAAGAGAGAACATAGGTAAACAGTAATGTTCCTTCCCAAACTTTCTCTCTTCATGTTGATAAATCTGTAATGCAAATTCCTAGATAGCACCACATTAATTCCAGTAAAAGTGGCCCAAATGGCCACTCCTTGCAAACAAAATGTAAATCAAAGTTTTAGAGTGAATGACTTAATTATTTTCAATGAGGTGTTTGGGATGAGAATGTATAAGTACATTGTCACTCCCCACTGGTCAATGCTACATCGCAAGCATTGGAAGTAGGCTAGGTAAGCCATCCTACTTTGCGTCTGATTGGCCGATCTGACTCTTCTTGCTACTTTCAACGGTTAGGATCTAGCATCTACCCTCCCTACATCTTTTGTGTATCGTCAGCAGTAACAGAAAATGCTAGCATGGCCTTCAGGTTAGTGGTGCAGCAACAGTCAAGAAGCCAAGGTAAGCAGAGTGAGGCTTTTACGACATTTAATCATTTCGCAGCCATTTGATTTGGAATTCAAAGTGGTTGTGTGTTTGTCTGTTTGTTAGCAGAATTACAGGAAAAAAATACTGTCCCAATTTTCATTAAACTTGGTAGAAGGGTATAGCATGGGGCTAGCAGGAACCCATCTCATGGCCATCACACAAATTTGAAGATCAACTTCCTGCTCCCTGACCGACCTACTTGCCATAGTTGTGCACACACAGTTTTCTAAAACTACAACTAGAAGAAGAGTCTCTGGTCTTCTAGCAGCTCTACAAAGCTACACATAGACTCAGTTTTGCTTTGAGCTGAATGCTAACATCGGCATTCTAACAAGGTCATAGGGATAATACTAACATGAACATACAATGTTTAACTTGATCACCATCTTGTTAGCAAGATTACATTTGTTTACCTGAAAAACTGCCCTTGGTAGAGGGCATATCTCTATCAGACATTTCAAATTTGGGCTTTTACACATCCATTCATTCAAATAAAGTCACAACGCTATCTGTTTATTTGGGGTACTTACTGATAAATCAGCACTGTTATGGCAGTCATCCAGACACATCTTATGGATAATATTAATCCAGACATTATGGCACAGTTGATTATGGAAAGCAATGATGCTGTTGTTTACACTAGAACTTCGCATTTATAACACAAATGTGATTCTGTGGTCAAACCGTGGGGTGCTGAAATGAAAATCTTGGTAGGAGGAATGAAGAGATCACTAACGTCAGTCAGATTTGTTCTCTGGGTATCTGGAACAGTTTCTTCATTTGAAAAACATGTTAGCTGTTTAGATTTTTCATTCTGGACTGAAGTGGTGGAACAGCTCACACTGTGCCATTGCAAACCCTAAACCCTCCCATGTCCAATCACATATTCTCTGATATAGCTGCCTTAGTCAAATGTCACCACACAAATATCCAACGGTGACAATGGAGTCCAGTCAAAAGACCTTTGACCCATGAAAGCACCATGAGAACAGTGTCTCAGCTCCCTCCTCTGTGGACGAAAATGTCTTATTTTTTTCTATCTTCCCCTTCCCATGATTCCTCCTTCTTGACTCACTCATCTTCCTCTAAAAATATATCTCTCCTCCCATTATAGCACTGTATCTGTAAAATAGTGTACACTGTACAGACACTTTGTCTCTGAACTTTTGCACTCCAGTTTTGACTATTTGTCAAAGAATTCAAGCTCATTCTGTTATTGCACACCTTGAAAGTCACGCATCTGAATGCTCAAAGTATAAATATGCCATGCAATGAAAACAAGCAAGGAAGCTGCAAAATTGGATAATAGCAGGGAGAAGATGAGATAGAAAGAAAGGGGAGAGGCAGAGAAGGAGATGAGTAAAGAGAATGTTAGGAGAGGTTACAGAAAACATCTTTCTGGGTATTTAAGTGTGTTGGAGAGAAAGAGAGAGAAGATGGTTGGCAGACAGAGTGAAAACCAGAGAGATATAAAGGCAGTGAATTGAAAAGCGCTCAGCTTGACTCTGCAGAGCATGTATTGGTGTAGTGGAGCACAAATGAGAAAGATAGACAGAGAGTAGTAGGCAGAGCATGGAGGGAAAGAGGAAAAGGCCTTTAGATCATTGTGAGGGTCAGACTCTGTTACCAGGAAAGGTGTGAGTGAGGCCGTGCATGCTAATGTTCAGGTGCTAACCGAACTGATACTGCACCTTGAATGCTGATTCTGCATCCCTGTTCTCTACACAGTACACTGATGTACTCTTCATTTGCTCCGTCAAATACATTTTGGAATAATTACTCCCTACGTTATGCTTACTAGCACGTTTTTCCAATCATAAGTCGGAGGGAGGAAGCGGAGATGAAAACAATGCATTGAGTTCACATGTGTTGTCAGGTTGAGACACTTTGTGAAGGTTAGATAAAGATAGTGGTTCATGTCAAGTACTGAATAAGTCACCGAGTTCCTTATCTTTGAACCAAATGGCTGCAGACTGAATAACACATAATGGCTATGGGATGCACAGGGTGTCCATAAAGTCTCTTTACAACTTAAAAAATGTATTACAAAAGCAAATGAACAGACAAATACATGGAAATTATTACAAAATGAGGAGTAGATATTGAGGTTTGAAGGTTTTTTTTTGCCTCATTTAATACATCTCTACATGGGCACCATCAGTTGCTCGAAGCACATCAAGACAGTACTCGATTTGTTAAAAAAGTTGATAACCACTGAGTACATACAACAAATGTAATTAAGATATCTTATCAATTGCCTTTGTAATCTTTTTTTTTTATTGTAAAGAGACTTTATGGACACCCTGTATTATTGTTTTTTCCACAGTCAAAGAAACCTAATGACTCTGATGATCACTCAGTTTTAATCTAGCACAAATGTGTCCAATACTTTGCTTGAAGGTTTCTCTCACTCCTAACTTGCTTGACTCAGTTAAAACAAACCTCCTTGTGTTCATTTTGGCTGGTGTAAAAGCTGTATATTGTATCCTGGTGTGGATCAAACAACCAAACCAAGTCCCCAATGGTTCTTGGGCTGCCATGGCATAATTTCAAAAGCTCCATCTGCTGATTGTGAAAAATGTCCAGGAAGCAGTCTTATAGCTGATCTGTATAAATATATGTATATTACCTTTTCACGTATGTCAGCAGAGGTATTTTCCCTGGTTAACAAGCAAAAAGCTGTTAAAACTGCTGCTGACTCTGTGTAGCTTGTATGTCAAATTTGTCCATTAAAAAGTGTGCAACAATGATCACACAGTTATAAGTACCAACCCAATCTCTTTCTCTTCCTGCCTCTACCTGCTTGTCATTATTCATAACATGCAGTCCATTTGTCATAATTTGCAGTCAAAAATTTTGAAGCACTCTGAAAAAAAGACGCTGGGTCAAGTGTTTTTCTCCAGGCAGCAGCAGCATACCATCTCTCCTCATTGCGAAACATTGAACAGAGATGCTGGCGCTCAGAAAAACCAAGAAACACTCAGCCTAATAATACAAATAATGCTTAAAAGTTATTTCTTTGTGAGCTCTTTGTTATCGCTGAAAAACATAAAATACACACATCAGGAACATTAAAGTGCCGCATCATCGTCTTTAATTTCCCCACCTGGGCCCTGATGATTCACTGATGGTGCAGGATGAGAATCGCCAAAACTGTCCAATTAAATAGTTAGCTGTCAGTCTGTATGACTTTATTTTTACTAAAATGCAGCAATGAATAATACTGTCCTTTAGTTTGGACCAAAATAAATCAAACCACCACAGATGTTTGGCATTTTCTTATGAAAATGATTTAAAGTATCTATTCTGTATCTATTCTATTATTTTTTTAAAACACAGACATACTGGGTAGCATTAAAAAATGTACTGTATATTTTTTGGGTTAGAGCATTGTATGCTTATATTTTTATCATGCACTCCAAATGTAACGTCCATGCTGATAGTACAAGCTACAATTCAGTTCAATTCCACAGTGAAATTTAAAAGAGATTTTACTGCAACTGCATTCAGATCAACAGGGAACACTATTACTCTCTATAAAATGTCAGATAAGCAGCACATTTAAAGGCTAGTTCGCACAGATGAAAGAAAGAAAGAAAGAAAGAAAGAAAGAAGGAAAGAAAACGAATCTCGAGCGGTTTATCCAAAGGTTCTTTTCATTCTTCCAGGTTTAGAAATCTGTGAGATTTCTCTAGTCAGACAATCCACAGGGCACCTCAGGAAGCAGATTTTACTGTCCGGTTTACTCACTTTTGAGTAAATTCATCCCACATCCCAACAGAATGATTTATCTGTCAGGTATCTGATATGAAACAGGAATAATAAAAACATATTGACTGGCTGTAGACTGGGAGGATCCTTCATCAGATCAGAGCTGGACCTGAATGTCTTTCAATAAAGGTGAGCTCATCCCAAGCATGTTTAGTTCGATCTGCTGGACTGCTGGGAGTGATGCCTTAAGATAACACGAAATAACCACGCACAGATGTCTGGGAATGGCTGTTTCTGTCTCGGCGAACTGTGTGTATTAAAGTGAAAATGTCATCTGAACAAACTGAATCAAATAAAAATAAAAACAGGCTTCATGGGGACAAGAAGATGGATGTTTACATCTGATAGGCAGTCGTTTCTCATGCAGGGTGGTCAGGTATCAGGAACAGATGATGCTTGTGATTACAGCCAACATAGCCTTCTGTTTTAAAGGACATATGTTTTTTTTTATTTATTTTACACTTAACACAAGTACGATATGTTGACATTGAAAATGTTATGTGTCCCTGTTATCATTGGTTCACATGGTTATTGTCCTTTTAGGATGAAATTCCTGGTCAGGTGTTGGACCTGAAGCCATAAACTGCACAGAGCCTTTGTCTATATGTGATATGATCTCCTCTGCAGACATCCATTGTAGCATTTACTGAACTGTAAGCATCCATTTAAGAGTATATCCTGCCATTAGCTCCAAGCTGTTGTATGGTTTGATTCTGCACTTGCACTGCCCTTACCTCAACCGGTCCAATATGGCAGTGGTTCTCAACTGGTCTGGCTCTGGGACCAACCATCACCCCGTAAAGACAGCCACGACCCAAATCGAGGAAAATTTTCAGCTTCTAAACTGTATTTAATGAAAAGATGGAGCAGATTGAACCTGGGATAGTATAGAATAACACAGTTAAATGATAAACCAGCAGTCTGGGGATGCTAGAGAGGAAAATATTCCCTTTTACACTAAATTAGCTGCATTTTCATTCAAAAACAAAAAATGCATCTTAGATAACACAACATACACGTAGTTTCAAAAAGACCCAAACTTCAGTTAGCAGATGAAAACAAACAAAAAAATCCCCTTCAAAATAAAACCACAGGATTTTTTTGCCCACGACCCACTGAAAATGGGTCCTGACCCACCAGTTAAGAATCACTGCTATATGGGATATCTTACCATGCATGTATGTTAATGCAAATCTACAAATTTTCGCTAATTACCACAACTTAATCTGCTCCAGTCCAGTCCAGGATCTCCATAGGAGACAAGTCCGGACTGCAGGCAGGCCAGTTTAATACCCACACTCCTTTCTTGAAAAACCATGGAGCATATGTTGCTCCATATCCTAACGGTGATCATCATAGATGTGCAAATTACAGATGAATTCACAGATGCTGGTGTTTGAACTTTGTCTTGCTGATAGACTAGACAATCTTTTTCATCTTTAGACAATATGTCCATGTGTCGGACGAGCTTGGGCCCAGAGAAGTGGGCAACGTTTCGGCATGTTTTTGACACATAGCGTAAGCTCTGTGTGGTAGAGTCTGAACTTGCATTAGTAGATGTTGGTTTTCTGTGCAGTGCCGTCTGAGGGGTTAAAGGTCAGAGTCATCCATTGTTGGTTATCATTGCCCCTTATAGAGATTTCTCTGGATTCTCGGAATCTTCACATACAATACCTATTGTAGCTGAATTCCTAAATGTGCTGTGCATTGAGAAACATTGTTCTTAAACAGTTTAATATATTGAATATTTGCCTTTCGCCTCATCCTTGCTTGTGAACAACTTACCCTTTTCGAGGATGTCCCTTTCATACCTGATCATAATCATTTTATCTGTTAACAAGTCACCTGCTAGCCTGTGGCAAATCTTTTGTGAGGAAAGTTTTCAAATGTTTTGTTGTGCCTGTCCAAACTTTTTTTAAATTCATTGTTGGAATAAAAAAAAAGAGGAGAATATATTACAATATTTACAATAGTAACGAAAATAAGAATAGGACCGACACTTAAAAAACACACAAAAAACAGAATTTAACTTTGACTATGAATCTCCATTACATTAACACCAAACTTTGTTTGTTACATATTTTGGTATTTGTTCAAAACACAAAATGTACAGGCCTACTATGAAATAGAGCTATAAAGAGCTATGCAGAGCCACTTTAAGTTCTCCCTGTGTCTAGCGTGTTGTTCTATATGTGGTTTTGATTAGGTAGTCTTTCTGATAGACGCCCTCTTCGAGCTCAGCTGTCAGGCTTGTGAATTTGGAATCTAAAGCAAGCTTTATAGTTTACACATCCACATGTCTGCAAGGGTCTGTGTTATGTAAATGTTGGCATCTGCCTATATGTATGCAAGGGATCAAACAGACAGTCCCGCCAAAAAAAATGTGCGAGCGGACCGTAGGCATCAGGCATGCATCATTTGTTCCACATTCCAGTTCGGAGAGGAAGAAGATGATGATTCCAGTAAAAAATGGATCCTTCTTTGAAAAAAAAAAACTAGACGCATGATGTCACTGTCACATGATGTCAACTTGGCCCCATCAGTCATCACATACAGCAAGGACTCAGCAGTCATAAATGTGTAGGATACAGGAAGGCCGGGTCAAGCTGCTGAATGTTTGTTCTTTGTTTAAGTCCACGTTAGGTGAACTCCACACAGCTCTCGGTAGGTCATTCATCACACTGCTCCCTCTGGAGCCACAAAAGGCTTTATTCAACTTTTTCACATAAGCAGTAGTATTTCCCAACACCTGCTAACAGACTGTGATTAAGTTTCCCTTTAATGCTTGGCTTTAAGAGGACTGCTCATCCAACTTTAGGCAAGTCCACTATGGGCATTGATAACTTTGGACATCTTCTATGTTGAAACATTATGAAAATAATAATAAAGTTCTAATACCACACTGAGAAATTATGCCACAAGTAGAAGCCCTGCCTCCAAAACAGTTAGCTAGCCAATCCTGTGTCTGACACAAATTTCGATACATAAAAAATTTCCATTCTGTAAAATGCTTACAGATGCTAGAATTGGCCCTTTTATACTCTGTGAAAACATAATACAGCATAATATGTCCAAACATGGTAGAAAAACAAGAGCACAGGTGATACTGATAACTAATCAACTGAGTGAAGTCAGTTCAGGTGATTGAATGATTGGATTCAGGTGTGTTTCTTCTTGGTTGGAACAAAAACCTGCAGCCACTCGGCCCTTTACTGGATCAGTTTGACACCCCTGACATAGACCAATATCTTGTCAGTTTCGATATTCTGCAGATACTCTTGAAGTCCTGGTGGTAAATGATTTCAGATTCAGGGACTATAAGCTATAGCAGATGGTTTAGTGAGGTGAAAATGCAGAAATGCTTACTTTGGCATTCACACATACAGACTTTTCTTCACATACTTTAATCAGATTGCAAAAGAGGTGAACTGTGTATTAACGATGGTCATTCTGCAGAGCCTTGTAATTCGTCACAGAAATCACCCTTCATGCAAGATTAATTTCCCTCTGAAGACCCATGCTATGAAAGGTTATAAATTGACTTTAATATTAACTAGCCTTGCCTTAAGGATATGAAGCTCATTCTAGTTGGTACACTTTCCCATATTTCCCCCTCTCACTCCGTCTAACTCTACCTTTTTTTCTCTCTCTCGCCTTCTCTCTGAACATGCATCACAGGCGTGCAGGCATTAACGTAATAGAATGTGATAACAAATCCAAATTATACTGCGGAAAAAGTGCTTTCATTTGTCTAACGGTCGCTGAGCGGGAGCTCCAAAATGGGGCTTTAGTAAAAGTAAAGACATTTTTTATATTTTTTTGCAGAGTGTGTATGTGTGTGTGGAAAATAGATCATTATGAAAATCCATGTGTAGCATTTTCCCTCCGAGTAGATTTATAATTTTGTGTCCCCTCTGTCAGCCATTATTGCCTCAAACAAAGACAAAGGAGGATGCATAAGAATGAGGAGGATTTTTTTTTCTCCCCCCTCTTTGACTGTCAGGACTTAAAATATATTTCCGTGCCGTCTCTTACTGCTCTACGTGTGGTGAAAGTCGATCACTGCTTCTCTGAGCTTCTGAATGGCTTCTGCTTGGAGTAAATACAGAGCTTTGTTATGATTTTTGAAGTCTCTTTATGTGTCTCCCTTGACAGAGCACATCAGCCGACTGGAACTCCAAATCCATCCCTGTGTGTGAAAAATGATTAGAGAAAATGAACTTACAATGCATTTCATCACTTTCATGCTCTTTCTGCATACTTGGCTGGGGTCCCGTAGTCAAAGCCAGCAGAATACCTGCAGTCTCTCCTTGAGCAGAGACACAGAACAAGCGGAGGAATGCAAATAGTGAGGCAGAGTGGGAACCTTGGCTGTGTTGGGGTAAACCTGTTGAGGCTCACACATGCTGAGTGTTGAACCTGGTGTGACTTAAAAGCGGTCAAAAGATTTGAAGGCATGGAGCTTACGTTAAAATACTGATACCATCCCACACACACACACACATATAAACATTTAAATCCAATCAGTGTGCCAATATTAAAAAGCCATTGTAGCTCATCTGACTGGCAAAGTGTTATTGTTTCCTGCTCTCATTTGTCAGACTGATGGGAACACAGGAAGGAGGCATTGTTGCTATTCCTCCAGAGCCGCTCTGATTGGCTCATCGTCAAGTCTCCGACTACCTGGATTGACAAATGAATCCCAATGCTGGGTTGGCTACACATTATAGCAACACTCTCATTTCCTTCCCGTAACTTGTAAGGCTCAGATGTACAGCTTTTTGGCAACTTCATCAATGTTGAAATAATGCTGTTATGTCTAATGAGTGAGCAAACACCTACTTAATTACCAGAGTAAGACAAGCATTTATTTGAAGATGTGTTTGGGCAAAGTCCACAAATCTCTCTTCTTTTATCTTTGTTTTGGTCTCCACCAACTCCTGACAAAATATCTTGGTCTTTAGTTGCTCAAACTGAATGCTACGACTCAACTGAAGTTGATAGATTTAATGACCATGTAGAGCAGGGGTGTCAAACTGATCCAGGAAAGGGCCGAGGGGCTGCAGGTTTTTGTTCCAACCAAGAGGAAACACACCTGAATCAAATCAATCAAATCACCTCAGCTGTCTTCAATCAGTTGATTATTTGTATCACCTGTGCTCCTTTTTTTCCAACCAAGCAGGAGCACAGGTGATACAATTAATCAACTGATTGAAGACAGCTGAGGTGATTTGATTCAGGTGTGTTTCTTCTTGGTTGGAACAAAAACCTGCAGCCCCTCGGCCCTTTACTGGATCAGTTTGACACCCCTGATGTAGAGGAAAAAAAGCTACTTTTTCTATTTTGAAAATTAAATTGGATGAAACATGTGAATTGGAAATCATTGTAAAATAGTTTGAAAGAATATAGATATAATTTGAACATTTTTAATCGCAACACCTGTTTAAGTCATTTGTAACTTAAAAAGGCACCTAAATAAGCATAGAGCTTGCTCATTTGTGCTTGATAAAAGTCATTTTGGTTACTTGAAAATATTTAACTATCAGCCACAAAACAACTTCCTCCATAATCCACATACATATATCAAGGCCTGGTGGTCATCTTATAGCAAATCATCATTTTTCAGATTTAAGCAGGCTAAATAATCAATTAAATATTTACAAAATAGACTTATTTCTAATCAGAGCAATTTTGTCTAATGTCTTACCCACTCATTAATTGGAAATCAACCCATCTGATTTCCATAATCATTCAAAGGACATTTCACTTAAGAAAGAAGAGAAAGAAGGTTAAAATAACTAGTGTTCTGTTTGAGATATGCCGCAGCATGTGGGATCATTTATCGCATATATAGTTATATATTAATATTATGGCAGAACAGGCTCTGCTCCTGAGGGTGCTCCCCACTAAATCCAAGCAGCAGCAAGAGGCTCAGCAGGGAGTGTAATAAAGCCCCCGGGGCTTTACAGAACAGAGGCCGTCAGACACATACCACCACATAGAATACACTCTGAACTGATGGATCATGATTGCTGAATTGTTTCACTGTAACAGGTGAAGAGTCTGGCTGAGTGCACTGCAGGTATATTTCATTTTTAACTTTGAAATCCCTCAATGAAATTGTTTGTTGATGACGTAGAACAACACCTAGAAGTGAGCGAGTTTTTTCTGAGCTCATGTTCCTATCAGCAGGTCAACATTATTTGTGCTTGCCTTTAAACCAGTTACAAATCAAAGCAGAAAAATGAATCCATGATATTTGGTAAGGTTATGGCACAAACACAACTTGGTTAGGGTGAGGAATCTTTGAAACCATTAGCTTTTGGTCTGATTATGGTGGCATGGGCCAATATTTCTGGGGTTCCAGGGTAGCCAGTAGGTATCATAAAAAAAAATGGATACCCAGGCCAAGACTTCCTCTTCCATGCATGGTTCATTGTTTACTGTCTGACTGACAATATTAGACACAAGGAAGGAGTTGGGGGTAAAAGATGTCTACAACTGGCTTGTTTTACATGTAGCCAGTGTAGCTAACTTAGCCAAGCTATCAAAGCTCAATGGTGATTCTACAAGAGATGGTTTCTTAGATTGCATTGTTTAAATATGGATTAGTGAAGGTTTTGGAAACATCGTGCTGTCAGTTTAAATGACTACTTTGTTAAGATGGTGAGCATGCTGGAGGCAACATTGACTGTGCAATGTTTTGTTTACCCCTCCTTCCAGCCTGACCTCTTCCCTCGCTTTCCCGCAATATAATCACTTCCTCCTTCGCTCCTATCACAATCCCTATGTCATCACTTAAATATGCAAACATATGTTTTAGGGCACTTTCTGAAACCCTTTTTCCATCCTTGGGAGATCTCTGTTTTAATTGAAACTACAGTCTTTCTCTAACCTAAACCAAACATTTCCTCACCATAATTACCTCCACCAAGGAGGTTATGTTTTCCCGGAGTCTGTCTGTCTGTTAGTTAGTTATTTAGTTTGTTAGTTAGCAACATAACTCGAGAATTTATGGACGGATTTGGATGAAATTTTCAGGAAATGTCCGCAATAATACGAGAAACAAGCGATAAAATTTTGGGGGTGATCCGTATACGCTATCACTGGTTACAACCATAGGCGCCGATTCTGTGGGTGCTTTGGGGTCAGACAGTGATGTTAAATATTATATGCGCTACTTTGGACAAAAAAACCTCACATCAAGGCTATTCCATGCATTTTCATATTTTTCAAAGTTTGTTATTGTCACACAGTGATTAAATGGTGCGAGAGAAAACTGAAGATGGAAGCATTTCCTGTGGCAAAGTAGATATATAGTCATTCATTTAAAGGCCATAAGAGGAGGCAGATATTTCATGTACTCTTTTCTATATATTGTTGCCAATTA
>CAFUXE010000179.1:294096-309831 GCA_903364295.1 Serranus cabrilla | reverse complement strand
ACTGGTTACAGTGATTGTTATTGTCACACAGTGATTAAATGGTGCGAGAGAAAACTGAAGATGGAAGCATTTCCTGTGGCAAAGTAGGTATATAGTCATTCATTTAAAGGCCATAAGAGGAGGCAGATATTTCATGTACTCTTTTCTATATATTGTTGCCAATTAATTAGCTTGGTCCATTGGAGCACCTTCTTGTTATTTGACAAACCATCTAAACACAAGCCAACTGGAAATGTTATCAATGTATCTAGGTGAATGGATAGGAATGGGTATTTGTGTTGAAACGGACCTCAGATGTTGTTATTTATGACATATTTTGATGATAAGAATATCAGAGATGACAGTACAGCAGATGCACACCAGTGGGCCTCACGTGTAGAAAATTAAGTGAAATATTATGTTTTGTTGACTTTTCAATGGATGGCATTTACCAGAGGGTTTGATGAGTATATGCAAGGATCTAAATACATTTGGTTGATATTTACCTCGTGGAGTTGAGTTCGATGTGAATCTGATCATGAGCCTTTACTTGGTGTGAAATACATTGTGAAGACGGTGCCAGTTGTTGTTGGTAGCAGCTATACTGTGCCGATTAAATTAAATGTGAGAATTCTCATGCCAAACACTCTTCCTTTGAACAGTGAGAAAGCCTCTGAAGCAGCATCACAAGACACTGAGCAGCTTTTTATCACAACGGGAGGCAGGTGTCATTACAGGTTTTTCAGATGGTGGAATAAAATCCTCCCACACCACACTGAAATTATTTTTTCTGGACCCTCATCTGAAAAATAAGAAGAAATAAAACATGGTCTCGCAATATGGTATAGAAACAACCTCTATGATGTAAACAATGGGCAATAATAACAGATTTTCACTAAAAGGGGAAAAAATTATACTGCTAATTAGAATGATGAATAATTGTTATTGTGATAACTATTCTGACTTGTGAAGTCTTGGCTGTAAGTTTTATATACTGTTTTGGCATCTATTAACCCTTTAAATGCATTCATCTGTTACTCCAACCAGCATTCCTGGAGTGTAGTTTATATCTCACTTGTACCTGAAGCAGCATGACTATGCAATGCACAAAAGATATGGAGAAGCAAACAAACAAACAAACAAACAAACAAACACGTGAATGTTGGTAGGACTGGCCCATAAAAAAGTTTCATCTTTACACATTTTAGTTTATTTGTGAAGTTTACAGGACATTGACATTGCAAAGTTTGATTGACATCTGATCATGTAAATAACAAATAATTAAATAATTAAACATATATATACACAAATACAGTCCATATTCACCCAGTCATACACATTTCACACATACACTTTTTTTAACCAATTTTCTTCAAAGATATAAATTTTACCTCTCAAATGTTATTATTTTTTCCATTGTGAAAATATTGTGAACCAAATCACTACATCCATTTAGTTGGTATGTATTTCTATTTTTTTCTTAATATGCTTTTTGCCCATTTTTCAGCTTTATTGATAGCAGTAGTAGATAGCGTGAAAGGGGGAGACAGAGGGGAAGACATGCAGGACAGGGCTCTGAGTCAGACTCGAACCCGGGCCACCCACTCAAGGGGACAGCACCTCTGTGATGATATGTATTTCTTCTTGCCTTTTTGCAGTATGTTGATTTTATACTAACTCATGCTAACTCGGGGACGATAGGCTGTTGTTATCTTGTCAGTGCCTCCCAATTCCCAGCTGACCCAATAAAAAACATTTTTGCTGTCACACAAAGGCAGTTGTTAGGGTGGTTGCCATGCGACGGTGTGAAAGCAGCTTTAGAGACCCAACTATTTTTTTTGTATCAGGCTATAAACATGTTTATCTGGTGTTGGGCACTTAAACATTGGAGTCTAAGGGGATTGACTTGCTTTTGGCACTTCCACAACGGCTTCATTTTTCAGCCTAATGGAGATATGGGACCAAGTTGTATACCTTCCTGTTAAGACATGAGATAAGTCTCATAAGAGATATGACCTTATGTCATACCTCCCTGCAAGTAGAAAATTGTATTAAAACATACACATTTAGCACCATTGATTAGTCAAACAGTAAAGTTTGTTTTTAATTTAAAATTTGTTATATCTGCTACATAATTCTGCATCGCAGACAGTTTCCCACGATGGACTCCATCTAATTGGTCACCGTCTCTCTATGTATTTGGGTTGTAACTGTAAACAGTATCCACAGTTTGGTACATACCTGACTTTGAGGTGACAGCTTGGTATATTTTTAGGGGAAAAGAAATGCGGAAAATTAAATTTTCATCGTCCAATAAAATCCATAAAACTTTCACGATTTTTTCACATTGTTGTGACATGATCTATTGATGTTAGATACAGTTTTTGCAATACATATGTCTTTCTTTGCAGATGTGTAGACAAAATGAAAGCAGCTCACAGCCATAATGAATACCATGCCACAGATAATCATATTATGTGTTAATGAATCATAACATAATTGCTCTAAGTTAGTGATTCTTAACAAATAATGGACCACAACCTGTTACCAGTCTAAGTAGTGTCATCTATCTATCATCATCTATGAATCCTGGATGAGCGCCTGAGGCAGTGCATAAGCACTGAATGACTTAATCTTGTGCACATGCAGGTTGAGTTGGCTGAAGGATGGAGGCTGGTGTCAAAACTGCAGTTTGTACCCCTTGGGTAGGGTGGATACCACTCTGGTTACATCCTGCTTAGATTACTGCAGCTCCCCTCTCATTGGTCCTCCCCATAAGTCCATCCATAAGCTTCAACTGGTCCAGAACGCTGCCACCCGTATCATCACGAGAACACCATCTATCAGTCACATCGCACCTGTTCTCCACCAACTCCACTGGCTTCCAATAAAATTCTGCTCCACACATTCAAGGCCATCCACAAACTTGCTCCTCCATACCTCTCTGAACTCCACATCAACACTCCCACCCGGACCCTCAGGTCTGCCTCTTCCATCAGCCACAATGTGCCCCCAGCTTGTCTGTCCGCCATATAAGATTCAGAGCCTTCAGCCATTCTGCCTCCGGAACTCCCTCCCCACTGACATTAGGAACATTGACCCACTATGTCCGGGGTCATAAGGGGTTTTTAACCACCGACTTTGTTGGTGAAGCTACTCAACTTGCGCATGGGCAAGACAAAGTCATTCAGTGCTTGTGCACGGCCTCTGGCAGTCTGGAAGGATGAAATAGAACTGACGGATATATGAATTACAGACAAAATGCACTGTATAAGTTGAAATTAAATATGTTGATCACAGAGTTTTCACCATTGTAACTGCTGATGTCTGCGGTCTATATAGGTCTGTATCCACTTTTGTCCTCTTAAAAATTCTGTTTTACAATTAGTCAGATTTTAAAAACTTGCTTATGTGTCACAGGGCTTAAACTTGCTCCGTCTCAATACATACATGCTCCATTGCTGACCCACACTAGATATCTCTACCTCTCTCTCTCTCTCTCTCTCTTCCTGATGCTGTCGCTGGTTTTGACATTCATCATGACAGGTGGAACATTACAAAAACACTGAACTAACAGCTTACTTTTGAAGTAAAATGGAATGATTTCCACCTTACTCAATCCATTAGTTTGTTTTTGTTTAACTGAATGCATTTGTATTTTTACCGCTCAAGAAGAGTATTTATTTATGAATTCACTTTGGCATTTTTCACCTGTGTGCAGTTTGTTTTCATTAACTTTTATAAGTTTCACTGTGTTCTCTTCAAAGTTTCAATAGGCAACCTTTATTTTGGAAAAAACAAACAAAATGTTTGTACTATTTGCTGAAAATGAAGTCTCTGGTATCACTCACTGCCTTTTAAATGGAGATGGATGTCAGGCTCAAGTTGTCACTCATCTGGTGATAGCAGTTTGCTTTCCTATGTGTATGGATAAAGCATTACACTGTTAAATCATAATTATGGCTGGTGAGCTAGCTAGCTAGCTAGCTTGCTAATACCACTCATGCTAAACTGGTTACAAAAAATAAGAGAAGATTAATAATGTATCAAGTGATTTGATTCATTTGAAGATGATTTGATTGTAACAGTTGTAATACAATGAAAACAGATGGGGAGAAATGAAACATTGCTCTAACATTTATCATATATTTAAGGAAAGTGGCCTCAATGGTGGGAGTATCAGAAATGTATTGAAAAAAAAAAAAGTGATAGAGATGAAAATAGTGGAAGTTATGTAATAGATTTACGTTGAAAAAACAGAGCGATCAATTTACATTTAATTTGATTAACTTGATTGACATGTTATTTGAAACTGTGTTGCTGTGATTATCACCTGGGCCGTGTTGGCGTATAAGATTCATTATTCACAACACCAAGCTGACGTTTATTACTTATAGCAAGCAATTTGCGTTACTTGCACCCAAAATGTCAATCAAAAACAGTCATCTGTTCAGAGACAGGCAAAACATAGGCAAAAATGTGTTCAGGGACAATCCATGAGCATCTTACCAGTGTCCATATGTATGTTTTATATGAATCCATATGTTTGTAACTGGGTTGAGGCAACAATCTTGAGAAGTAAGTCAATCATAAAATATTAAAATAAACACTGCCTGAGGTACAGTTTTGAGTTGAAAATGACCATTAAACATTTTCATATCTGCCAGTATTAGTGTATCACCATCCATTCACTTTTTATGCAATCATGCATCTTTGATGGACTTTTCTTCTGCATGAACACACCTATAATTTCTATGATGTGGTATGTATCAGCTTCATGCATCCCCATTTTTACTAAACATACATTCTCACTTATAATTCCATACTCTGGAGCGTTATAAGGAAGCACATTGTATCACCAGTGCCTCTATTAATACATATTCTATAGGGCTGTGAAATATGCTGACAGCTGAGTTGCTGACATCTGCCTTTTAAATCTCACATTCCAGTGTTCTCCCCACTGATAAAGGCAACTAATCAAAAACCGAGAGCCGAGATCACACATATTCAAACACAATAATAAATTAGACAGTGTGTTATCTACGAGCTGATAATTATCTATATGTCACCACCACAAACGTTAAGTGGCTTTGTACTTGTTCCATATCTACAGCACTTACACACACTGCGGAAGCAGCAGTCTATTAATAATCAGTAGGTGACTTTAACATAAAAAAAAAAAAACTGTCACATTCTCCTGTTTGTTTCTGTGAGTGGGGTTTCCTGTGATTACAGAGGATTTTGGCTGGTGTGGAGAGAGATTGAGCGATGAGAGAGCTGACATTTATCAAATATTTGCAGATGCTTTAACTTGTGAAGCTATAAGCTGAACTTAATTGATTTTGCCGTCTGGCTCACTGCGCTGTGGAGCCCGAATGAGTAATCCCTGCCATCCTGTGGATGGTGTGTATGTGTGTGTGTGTGTGGTCTCTTGTGTAGTCGTACTTTTTGGCTTATGAAAACCAACTTTTCAGGCCAGCTAGTTACATTTTTAACTCAAGGTTTAATATTAAAGGTGTTTTTTAACATATTGGGAAGTATGTGTGTGTGTACATTAAAGTAAAACAAAACTTCATCAAATCATGTATTTTACCTGCTCTGGTCATCAGTTGTCTCATCTAAAATAACGCTGAGCTCAACAAAATAATTGCTGAGTAGCAAGTAGCAGAAAGAAATCCCCCAAATAACCCCCCAAAATGTTTAACTAACTATTCCTTTAAATTGTAAAGGGATTATATTTAGGATATAGAGTGACAGTCGTGTTTTAGAGTTTGGCAGGCACAAGAGCACTCAGGGAGTTGTGTGTGTTTGAGGATGTGAGCAGGTGTAGACGTTATGTTTGGGCGTGTTCACATCCACATGTGCATCTGTGCATGTGCTCCAATGTGTGTCAGAGGTTTAATCAGCAACGTGTTGGAGTAATTAGTACCAATCAGCTCTGCTAGAGTCAATCACACATGGCTCAGAAGACAGTGGATTTACAACAGGGAGGAGGGGATGAAAAGAGGAAGAGAGAGGAGACACACACAAACCAAAAAGTGGACAGGAAATGGTTTGTTTTAGTTGAACAAAAATTTGTTTTTTTCGTAATTTTGGCAAGGTAACCTCTGTTTCTCTGCTGTCATCTGTTTTTTATTATGTTTGTATGAGTGTAATAACTTTTAATTCCATTAAGATGAGGTTTACGGCTGTTCCAATGACCTTTGAATATGTATAAAATGTCCTTAAAGGGAAACACTGTCAAACTTGAATGGCTTTTCAACTGGTATTTGCTTCGTGAGTTGTATCCTTAGATGAATGGTGTGTGGCTTCCCTTCACATTGTCAGCATCCCAAATTTCCTTTTTATTTGCTCAAGTCTGCAGGATGACATGGAAAACTTAAAAATGAGCATATACACCCTACACTGCAATGACAAATAGCTGGTTAAAAATGGGCAAACTTTCCCTTTAAAGTGCTCAGAAGAAACTAAATAAACAATTGATGACAACAGGTTGATGCCATCTGCTGATCCAGATCATATTATATGATTGAAGAGTCCAGGAGAGCTATTAAATGGACCTTGAGGGGAGTGATTGCTTTGAGAGTTAAATTGAATTAGTTGATCTTGACACAGGGTTCACTTACTTGTTTTTCTGGAGTTTTTCAGCCACATCTGACATCTTTATCCCTGGATGGAAGAACATTGTCCAACTTTCTTTTACCAACCTTCCTGCAAAAATTGATTTAAATACAACTTAATTAGTGTATGTGTAATAAATGCTTTTTGGTGCTTACCACACTCACCTATACCTCACCTTCTGTACCTCACCTCCTTTTCTTTCCTTTGCTGTTCTCTTCGCTCACTGCTTCTTTGTCTCACCTCGTTTCCTCGAATGAGTTCACCTCCCTATTTAAGTTTTGATCACCCAGTCAGTCTTTTAACCTTCACATGCGGGTGGCAGTACTGGTAAGGTTTTTTACTCTTAGCATTTAAGTTTAAGTTGATTTGGAACTGTATTTATCTTTAAGAGCTGTATTTGAAAGAGAGCAAACCAAGGACTAGAAATTTATGTCATAAATCACATCCATCAATCCAAATGCCCGGTGGGCCGGCAGGTCTTTTGGGACGGTCGACTTAAACAAATTAAAAACTAAATAAAACATTGTGTTTATTTGTTTCTTGGTTGACTGATTGCCAATAAACCTTGGGCTCTTCTGCTGTCAATCAATCAATCAGCCAGTAACCTCATGGTCCAACAGTTCTTTTGGGCCGAACAACCTTGATTTTGGTTGAGTCATTGGCCAATGGTAAAAAAAAACAAAAAACAAATGCAGCAGCTGGACCTTAATTAGCACCTGTAGCAGAGCTGGTGGCTCCGGCAGGTGATGATGGAGGTGGTAGATGGTGGCACCGGGGACATGCTGTAAGAAGCGATTCATGTGCTGTTTTTCTGGCTATCATGAAGTCAGGTTGATGATATTGTTGGCATGCTAACTTTGAACACAGCATGTGTAGTTTGGTTGCTATATTATATCATCAATGTGACATGTATCAAAGGGTTTCTTGTGTACAAACAGTGCTGGGTGTGCGCACAGCCAGGGGCCAAAAGCACAGGAAGACAGGAAAGTTTCTGCTGTGCACTGCTTACACAGTAAGTTTGACAAATCAACACTTTTAATGGAGTTTAACAGTTATGGACACACTGACTACTTAATTGGTTGAAGTTAACTGACTGGCAAAGCAGCGCTTTAGACTTGCTGTTGTTACTGTTCAGTTATATGTTGTGCTGTGCTGGTAGGCCATTTCTGTCTCTGTAGGCTAGTTTGTCCACCCAATAATAGATTTTTTTGATATGTAAACGTGTTTTCTGAGCATTAGTAAAACACCATTTTACAGTGAGCAATTGAGAACCACTGCACTGTTAGTGTGTGTGTGTGCCCTGCAGACCTGTGGGCTAGCTTTGTTGTGCTGAATGTTATTGCATTTTTATAAAGAGTGAAAGTTATTCATCCTGTCATCCTTTGATTGACACTCTGGGATGAGGGCTTTCTAATACACATGTACTGTAGTGAGGAGGGATATGGTTAGTATATCTTCATGTGCAGGAGAGCACTAAGATAGTTGGTGTGTAATCAGTTGGGGTGGGCTGGTCCAGCCCTGAATCCACGTGTCTTTTTTTATGTGAAACTGATTTGGAGAAATAAATCATTGAAGATTAAAGAGTTCCCTGACAGCCCTGCATTCTTATAGATGCCCATGATAGTTTGATCATATATGATTCTGATGTATTGTCATTGACGCCTGAACCTCCAACCTAACAGTATGTCCCGGGCAGGGATTGGTCAAATCTGTGCATATAACATCGGACTGCAGCAATGAGCGCTTTGGTCTTTACAGTCACTACACTTAACAGTAAACAAAGATCTACTCTGCATTTCCATTATTACACCCAATATTAGGCTATTTAATCCTGTGTTTATTTACATGAGGTGAATGACTGGATTTTACTACTGTAAAGGCAAATAAGAAAGGTGGTTGGACTGACCCTTTTGTCACATCTAATCCACATTTAAATGAACTCAATGTGTACAGAGACTGAGGTTTTGAGAGCTTTGCCTTACTCTCAATGTTATTGGTGGGTGTCATTTAATGTATTTCTTCATAATGAGGCAGGCTAAAGCCCTATGAGGCTCAAACTGTGATTAAAGCTTATACAAGTATGTTTGTCAAGATGTCATCATCAAGGGTGGATTAAGACATGAGGGGGCTCCTGGGAACAGTGTATTTACTCCACTACAACAGCCTGCTACAGCTAAACCCTGCCAAAGCCCAGTCTGACCAATATCCATCCGTCAATCAACACTCAGTGGATGTAATGAAACATTGTGTCATTTTGTTCACAGCTGTGTTTCATCTGGGATAGAACAATTCAGTGTTCCTCTACAACACAGTCCCATCAGTGATCCCAGGCCCGTATCATGGCTGCATGAAGACATCTATCTAATATTTAATAAATCACCCTTTATACGCTTTATCTTAACAGTTTTATAAATAGTCAATGAATCTTTTAGTAAGGTTGTATCAGCCATCAAAACAACCTCAAAAGTGGCAGGTTCTTATTAATGACTTGCAACAAATTTGCATTGATAAACAGTCAGTCAGTCAACCAAGGTACAACTCCAGTGAAATGCAATTCTGTCAGTTCGTTAATTTCGGACATTATTAATGTTAATGCAGAATGTGGCCATCAGATCAAACAAAAGAGTCACCAAGTTGAACAACGCCATCAGGCACTCCAGGTTTCAGCCATGTCTAAAAGAAAAAAGATACCACACCTCCCAATGAGAAGAACCACGACTTTCAGCCATTGTTAAATTCCCCCATACTTGCCACGGTGCCCTCTCTGTTGTAGAGATAGGGATGGATGCAGAGATGTGGAGGGGGCTGTAGTTGGTACCCACCTTCTCCACCTTTTCCATCGTGGTAACTCTGATGTTTACAAAACACCAACCAGCCAGGTTAGCACAGTTGACAGGAGACTGGTCAGTATCTATCCTGATGAGCAACTCAGTCATATGTCATAATTATCAAATGTCAATCACAGAAAATACAACTAATATGTTGTACTTAATCATTGGTTTCATCAGTTTATTGTATTAAATTATCAAGGAGCGATTTTCTTTCATATTCATTAGCTGAAGAACATTTTAGTCCAAGTCCATATTAATTACCCAATGTTGGGATTTCTATAATAGTCCATCCTCCATAGTTTCTTCCAATCTCATGGGGGGCCACACGGTGGGGTAGTGGTTACGGGCTGCGGGTTCGATCCCCGACTGAGGCCCTTCTGTGTGGAGTTTGCATGTTCTCCCCGTGTGTGCGTGGGTTCTCTCCGGGTACTCCGGCTTCCTCCCACAGTCCAAAAACATGCAGCTTAGGTTCAATTGGTGACTCTAAATTGCCTGTAGGTGTGAGTGAGCGTGTGAATGGTTGTCTGTCTATATGTGTCAGCCCTGTGACAGACTGGCGTCCTGTCTGGGTGTACGCCGCCTATCGCCCAATGCAGCTGGGATTGGCTCCAGCCCCCCGTGACCCGGGTTGACCCGGATAAGCGGTTACAGAAGATGAATGAATGAATGAATGATCTCATGGGAAGGTGCACGAAATGCACAGCACTTTTCAGGACATTTTGTAAGTCGTGTCAATTGTCTCAAGGCCACTGTTTGGAACATGTAACAGTCAGGTGATGGTGATAGTCACATGGTCGCACACGTTGTAAAACTGATCTACTTGGCTATGTTAAGGCACCAAAATGACTCATTACAGTATTTCATAAATGAATGGTAACACTCAAATAAACATGGCTCAGTGATATATTTTCATTGCACACAGGGTATGAACAGTGTTGCCTTGGCCAAAAGACCTGTGCTTGTTGCACACATCCACCAACTATCTCACCCACCCTGAGAGGGCTCCGACAGCCTGTATGCTTCATCACCTCACTTCAGTGCTATGACCGTCTCATATTGTGATATGCTGCTGCAAGAAATAACAAGCAAAAGCAAATGTGTTGTGATAACACTGACGACAGAGATGACTGAAGAAATTGATTTGTTTTTCCATGTGCCATTTGGTGACACCACGCTGCTTTGCAGTTTGTCTCACTGTTTTATCGGCTTTAGGCAGCTCTTACCAGGCTCCTCTCCCAGTTTAACATGCTAAGTGAGTTCATTGTAACAGATCAATGATTTGACCTATTTAGTGCAAATTCAATGCATTGTTTGCTTCATCAGTGTACACAGAGAGACATGGAATAATGGTATTGCAGGTTATAAATTTGTATAAATGTTGAACCTAATTTCGTCTCATGAAACTGCAGACCAAGCTGAAATTGGTATAGAGATAGATAGAAAAGGAGGGCGGAGCAGAACAGCTTGTAGAACTCTGCAGTGGGTTTTAACTTTACGACTACTACGCACACACATTTTACATTAATAGAGTTCTAATTTTCAACTCTCAGAGCTCCAGGGGCCTCACCTCCAGCCCCCATTGATAGACTCCACTGGGTCCTATTGACTTGGCCTGAAATCCATATTTCGTCATCATCCAAAGTACCACCCCGGTTGCCAGACAAAAAGATAGCAGATGAGTGCATGCAAAGGCAGAACTAGACTGGCTGGATTACGAACCAAACCACAGGGCTGCCCCTAAAGTTGAAATCATTTTGTTTCCACAAAATCCTCCAATATCCACAATATGTTTGGAGATTGATTAGTTATGTTTTGATAAGATTAACACTTTATCTGACAAGAATAAATCATATTGTCACAATTATTTTCATTGAAAAAGGTAAAAAAAAAAAAATTTTTATTCTCTCATGTGTCTCTCAGAGGAAAAAATAACTAAGAAAAAACAATGTAGAGATAGAAATACAGATACGCTTAAGTAATTAACTGGAGACACCTTGAGATGTAACATTAATATTTCCTTATGGTAGTACTACACACATTAGTAAGTGTATGTGTTGAAAAACAGGGCTGGGCCCTTAGGAGAAAAGTTAAATGCTTTAATTTTAAAAGCCCTATATTGGATAAGAAGCAGTCTTTAATATTTTGATTAGACTAACATTATGTCAGCATTCACAATAACACATATTCTTTGTTCCTGATGTAACTTTTACACAGTTATTGAGTGCTTTGCCAGAACACTTCCACCTGAGACTCAAGTCTATCTGGAGCAGAGAAGGTGTGTAAACTGTATCACACGGTTGAACTCATCATTTATGCATTGCTGTTGGTGTAAAAAGGGAAAACGACAACAGATGTGTGCAGCAATCTGTTGAGGCTTTTGGAGACGGGAAGAGAAATCCAATTTAAGTGTGTATACCGGTGGTGCATTTTAACACCAGGTGTAAATGTAATCCGGCTAAATCAGAGCAAAGACACATGCCAGATATGAGACAAATGCTGGTGCCAGTTGGAGAGGAGGCCAGAGTTGGAGAAAGAGGGGATATCAAGGGATCATATCCGTCCCTTTGTTATCCACCGCTGATCCATTTGCTGCGTTAGACACAGAGCTGGCAGCCACATCCACAGGGAGGAATGAGAGCGGAGACTGAGGGAAGGCTCCTGAGGAATAGGAAGAGCTCCCCCTAGTGGTGGGAAAATCTGTAACTAATGCAAAAACACAACGAGGCAGAAAGGGAGGAGAGAGAGAGAGAGAGATGGAGAGAGAAAAAGAGAGAGGGGGGGGGTGACCACACACTTGTCATATAATACCTGGGACACAAACAAGATGTGAAATACAAGGACTCCTTTTGATGCAGAAATAAATAAGTTGGTATGTTTGTGAAAGTGCAAATCTTTGCTCACAACACACACACACACACATGCTAAATAATATCCATCCTACCCTTTTTATCTATTTCCCTTGTCTATTGTGTGTTTTTTTTTTTTCAACACAAAAATCCATACCTCCATCCGTTTTCATCTGCTTATCAGGGGCTGGGTTTTGGCGGCAAGGCATTCCATGCCTTGATGCAAGGTATTCCAGACGTCTCTCTCCCCAGCCACAACGTCCAGCTCCTCCTGGGAGAGCCCGAGGCGTTCCCAGGCCAGCCGAGAGATATAATCCCTCCACTTATGGTCATGGGCTTGACCATGACCATGAGGGTACCGTAAATCGAGAGCTTTGCCACCTGGCTCAGCTCTTTCTTCACCACAACGGTACACCTAAATTTGCCTATCCATCTCACACTCCGTTCTACCCTCACTCATGAACAAGACCTTGAGATACTTGAACTCCTTCGCTTGAGGCAGTACATCTCTCCCCACCCGGAGGGGACAGTCTACCGTTTTACAGCTGAGAACCATGGCCTCAGACTTGGAGGTGCTGACTCATCCCAGCCGCTTCACACTCGGCTGCAAACCACCCCGATGAGTGCTGGAGGTCCCGGGCTGATGAAGCCAAAAGAGCCACATCATCTGCAAAAAACAGAGATGCTTTTCTAAGGTCCCCAAACCGAATCCCTTCCTCCCCCTGGCTGCACGCTGAGATCCTGTCCATGAAAACCATGAACAGGATCGGAGACAAGGGACAGACCTAGCAGAGGCCAACACCCACTGGGAACCTGTTTGATGTTGTGCTGAGTAAACGGACGCAGCTCTCACTTTGGTGACATGGGGACTGGATATCTTGCAACAACGAGCCCAGTACCCCATATTCCCTCAGTACCCCCCACAGTACCCCCCAAGGAACACGGTCGTAAGCCTTCTCTATGTCCACAAACACATGTAGACTGGATGGGCAAACTCCCAAGACCCCTCCAGCAGTCCTGTGAGGGGTCCACTGTTCCCCGGCCAGGACGGAAGCCGCATTGTTCCTCCCGAATCTGAGGTTCAACAATCATCTGCAGCCTCCTTTCCAGCACCCTGGAGTAAACTTTCCAAGGAAGACTGAGCAGTGTGATTCCACGGTAATCGGAACACACCCTCCGATCCCCAGAACCGAACCAAACAAAAACATGGATCGATTATTTAACAGACCTGACAGGCACAGACAGGAGCTCAAAGTCTGCCCAGCCTTCACCTACAAAATGTCAGTAAATGTCAATAAATCAGGGCAAAACATTCACAAAGAGACACAAAATGACGACAGAGAAGCACCGTAACAAAGACGTTCAAATGGTCACAAAGAGACACAAAGCAACTACAAAGAGACTCAAAATGACTACAAAGATAATCCCAAACAGACACAAAATGACCCCAAAGAGACACAATTTTGCTACAAAGACAAAAATTGACTACAGAGACACATGAAACAACTACAAAGACGCAGACAACTACTACAAAACAGGGTAAAACAACAATTGGCAAAAAAGTAACACCAAAACAATCATTAAGTGACAAAAACAAAAAAAGAGGCTAAGCGACAGTATACAATGCATACAATATACAATATTTGTGTCTTGCTTCTGTGTAGGAGAGTTGGTGAGGCCTTTTGAACGACTGTGCACAGGGGTTCATTGTTTATAACCTGCCCATGTCTACACACACAAACACACACCACTCTCATATCACTCTCACACACGGCAATATAGAAGGTTTCAGGCGGTTTCACCTTGGCTGATGACAAACGTGTTCATTAATATGGCAAGCAGCTTTGTTAGCTGATTCTCTCCCTGGCAGGAGGAAGTGTTTGTTTGATAGCAGGGCTGTTGATGCAGTGCTGTGTGGAGAAACGTATGCTGCATGGCAGGTTATATGGTGCGGAGCTATAGTGTGCCAAGTCGGGTATTACTGTATCTTCTTAGAAGGGGACTGCTTGGCAGGAGCGATGCTGTGACTCAGGTGTGAGATATGTTAGGGAACACACACACACACACACATTGTGTAAAGCACATCAGTCATGCCACTCCTCAGTTACTGCTGATGTTGAGGCTGCATAGTGGCCAACAGCAGCTCCGGGCTCTGGTTATGCGTGACTGGGAGAGTACTAAAGAGGATGTAAAGAGAATGTAGACCTACTCTATGAGTATGTACATCCTTGAAGTTCTCCCAAATAACAAAAAAGTACCAACAGACAAGTAGATAGTTTTATCTTAGATTTAAGAAACAGGTTTGAGAATTCTTCCTCCATTCCATTGCAAACAGTGTGCATAGGTAATATCACTTCCAATGGTCAAATGGTACCTGCTCCCTGGAAGTCTGTGAGTTCTTCAGAATATTTAATCAAATCAAAAAGGATTGAATTAAAAAGCCCACAGTAATTGTGACTCTTGTTTTCCAGGAACAAAATAAGGCCTCGCAGGAGGGATGGGTCAACTGTGGTTGGCCACAGGAGACCACTGGTCAACAGTCAATATTAGTTTATTTTAACCATCGCATTTGAGTCTTTTCACAACCGTAACCAATCAGCTATTTTTTGTAGCCATGAGAATGTTCTCCTAACCTTAATGAAGCAATAACTTAAACCATGACCTTTCCCTAACCAAGAAGTTTTTGTGCTTAAGACACTTTTAAAAGTTCCATTCTGGGCAAATCTGAATCGTAGGCAACTGGACTTGTATTTGTCTGGGAAGACGTTTCGCCTCTTATCCAAGGGGCTTCATCAGTTCGAACGCAACAGTCTCAACTAGCCCTCACTAGTTGGACTTTTAAAAGTATTTTACAACTTTTTATCTAATTACATTGTTTTAAGAGCCATGGTGACTCTGGTTCACTCCCACCACTCTAATCAGCCTGGTTTACAGCAACAGCATCTGTGAAATAGTTCTGCTAAACCCCATTGGACGCTACCTGCTCAGCAGCAAACAGCAGACACACAGTTAGAGACTAGCTGGGGAGCAACGTGGAGCATTTCGCAGCTCAGGAGACAATATTTTTTTACAGGAGTTGGTGGAGAACAAACCAGATCAAACATCCCAGCCTCACTCCCTTTTTAGTCCTTGCCATCTGTTACTGATGCACATGACACCCTTTACTAACTGTATGAGATGCACAGGGCTTTAAATTACCTTCAATTCAAACCTGTCTGCACCATTTTTAGATGTCGCAAGCAACACGCCACAAACATAACTTTTCATTATTAAGCTTGATGGTCTGGTTAGGGTGGGTGAAAGGATAGGTGGTAGGGTCAAACAAACCTAAAGGTGGGGGTATGAATGTGTTTGAATATAAAGGAAAGATATTATTGGACTTCAATGATCAGGTGGACAACACTCCAAATGATTGATGTGCTTTATCAGGGGTGTCAAACTGATCCAGTAAAGGGCCG
>CAFUXE010000179.1:249097-272118 GCA_903364295.1 Serranus cabrilla | reverse complement strand
AAGCAGCACAGGAGGGACTATTGATGGTAGCCCCGTCTCTCTCCCACCTCCCTCTCCAACGCAGAAGACACCCCACTATCCAAAAGTGTGCCAAACAAAGGGCCAAAGGAGGAAATATTCTGGGCTCAGCTACTTTTAACACCAGCCCACACTGACCCGGCAGACTTGCATTGTTGTGGTTACAATTCAGAAAGTGTGCCAAGTCGGGTCTTTTGTCATGTGTGCGTAAAACACGATGTGGTCGCGCTCAGAAGAATAATGTTAAGTATCCAAAGTATCACCCAAGGGTGACACTTTGGATACTTTAAAACCAAAGCTACATACAAAATATCCTTGTAATAGCATTTTAACATCGTTTGTTTGTGATAGCCGAAAGCACAGTCATGGCTATCTAATATAATTTTACTTATTTGAATCACTGATAGTTTCATCATTTACTTTAAGGGCGTATGAGAAAGCTTTTTATCCAAATTATATCCTTTTTTTCTGCTTCTGTTGGCACCGGATGCGCAGTAATGAACAAAATGCCCTTCCACCAGTCGATTCTTATGCCAAACAATCTCAATGTATACCTTTCAGCTCAACATGTCCGAGGCCAAATTCGACCAATAAGCGTTTATGTGACCACAAAATCCGAAAAATCTTTTCTGCATTTGCATTACAAGAACTTTAAAAATGTCATATTTGTGACACCAAAGGGTGAATTTTAGCCTCTTTACATCACAACACCATAATGGTCACCAAATTATATAGTTATGTACATTGTTTTCATTGGGAAGCGTCTACAATTTCTTCTGATCTGTACATTTACTGATTTGTTTATGCGTATTCAAAGACGAAAATCACATTAACAGCCAATAAATCGCATTTTTGTCTCCCTGGTGGAAGAACAAGTGATTTTGGCTCTTGGCCACTGATTGTGCATAACTTTATATCAGAAAGGAAGAAATGCACTGTCTCCCTTTTACCAAACTGAAATAATTTCACATTTTTGCAACCAAATAAAAGGAAACCTTAACAATTTTGTAAATGTATAACGTCTTATAACAAATAATGGCTGATTATTTAGCAGCATGAAACACACTGGGAGTTAAGGTACCCCACGTGTGCTCTTTTTCCACAAACATCCTCCTCCTCTTGCTGCATAATAATGTCGTATGGGAGCCTACAACTCATGATCCGACCAAATTACCATCCTGCAAACTCAAAGTGTCTCTCAGAGAGCAAACAACTGGGCGAGCGGAGCTTTATGAGACAAACGCCAGGCCATCTGGCCGGGCCTCCGACAGCCCAAACCTACAATTACCATCTATTCAGACCCAGCCGCCCTCCGGCCAAATAACACCAAGTGAGAATTAGGCCCAGTTCATGTCAGATAAAATCTAATATCCTCCTCAAATTGCTGTGGAAAAGTCTTCTAAACCAGTCTTGTATGAGTTTACTATTGAGCAATAATGAGAGGAAATCAGAGCACTTTTTTACGGACTTTATTTGAATGTGACATAGCTGCTGATATGATTTCAGTAGATGATTAGAGGCTGATAAGTGTTTTTATAGCATGTGTTAATCCATTATCCGCTCTTTAAATGTGTAAAAGTTCACATCACAGCAAACACTTCCAATAATACATCCTCATGAGTGTGTCACAGACTCCAGTAAGCCAACAGAAGGTTCCCCAGATTCCCCTTTCCCCCCCCCAAATCATTCGGAAAGTAATGAGTCGCGCTGCGCGGACTTATATTCTCAATAAGCTTCATTTGGAGTGCGAGCCATATCTGATAACCGCAGCGCTGATTGGTTTCAACAGAGCAAATTATCTGGAGCCGGCATCTTTGAGAGGATGCGTCTCTGTGATGGATTTTATCTGCATTTTTAAATTCCTATGTGTGACCCGTGGGAACGGGCTCTCTGCGCCGCCATCTGTCTCTGAGAAAACACATGGACATCAGCTCCTGAGCTGATATATACACACACTGATCCTAAATGACTCAACAAGGGCAGAGTGTCCATTCAGTCCACACTTTAAAAAATCCTCATTTCGGTTTTTTATGTTAGTTAGTTTGCAATGTCCATAATTCTCCCCATTTAAAATTTTGTAATGTACTTTCATGATCTATAGGCAAATTATAGCCATCTTGCAGAATGTTATATTCTGATGACCATGATATTGCTTTAATCTTCAATTGGAGTTTAGGATACTGCAGACAAGCTAGTAGAGGATTCACTTCTAAGTGAATGTGTGTGGTGATGTGTCAAGTCAAACATCGTCGTGTCTTGTGACATTTGCGGCTTATAAGCGTTGAAGTCAGTTTTTTTTTTATCCAGCCGATTACGCATGAACAGAAACCATTACGCACGGTGCCAAGCTCTCTCCACGCGCAGCAACAACACGTTGTGTCTCTCACGGGAGCAGACACAGGCCCCTGTGCATGTCTACAATAGAATAAACCCGCAGGATTTAAGAGTCCCGTAACATATAACAACGTTAGCCACGGGCCGATGGCCCTGCGCATATAGTACTACACCCCCCCTGGTGAGGAGCCGATGGTGTCTTAATGGTATTACTGGGAAAGGGACCGCGCGCAAATCACGTTTCCTTTGAGGAAAAGAAGAAAAGCTTATACACACATTCTTGCCAAGAAGTTTTATCCAAACAAAAGCACCGCCGAGCTGCAGAGCCGCAGCAGGCACAACCACTGCGTTAGATATGAGCACGTGAATATTATAGAATTCTATAATATAGAATTCAGGTTAACGACAAACTTAAGATGATGACTATATTAATTTGAAGTGGAGCTTAGTAGTGCTGCAATCCAATTCCAAATGCCAATGCCCAGGTTGAGCGGCAATAGCGTTCAGAAAGAGACATGTTGAACTTTTATTTCCCCTCGGAGGGAGATAAGACAGAAGGGCTGCTGCGGCCAGTTGGAGGGAGGATGGCTGGGTGGGTGATGTGTAGATATTCTGTCCTTGGGGACTATAAAACAACTGAAAGGAGTTCGCAGGGGAGTATGGGGGGTGCAGGGTGACGGGCGCAGCAACTTTGTCATTGAAATGAAGCAGGAGATCCTGGTGACAAAGGCTGCGTAGCAGGTGGAGAGAGGGCGGCGCGGGGGGCCCTCCCAAACCACCCCCCCTCCCCACGGAGAATCAGTGCGCACCGGGGGGGTGGGGGTGGAGGCTGGGAGCGCGTGTGCACTTTTTTAGAACATGGTAATATGTGCTTGCTGCATTAACACTTCTCTGCCTGTTTTTCTTATTTCCAATTCGGATATTGTGTCAAGAAGAAGTTAGAGTAAGCCCATATTACGGTCAAGGAAGGTAAAAAAGAAAAAGAAAAAGAAAAAGTAAGATCGCAATGTTACCAGCAGACAATCTAGGTGAAAAATTGTTATACATTAATTCTGATCCCAGTAAGTAGATATGGACGCCTCTCTGTATTCCTCAGGCAGAGGGGGAGTTTTGGCGTGCGTCGGGGGTCGGGAGGATTGTAAAGGCACGCGAGCATCTGCCACCATCTCATTACCATGCTGTTAGCTCGCGCGAGACGGAAGGGATTTGGGCTCAGAGAGAGGGGAGTCAGGATCTTTTCCTCCACCCACCAAGCATGGCCAGAGATGACACATCATAAAGCTCGAATAACCAGCTGATCATTGGTTCAAGTGCTGTTTGTAAAAATGTGACTAAATTGAAAGTCTTATCAAAATAAGAGCATGGAC
The DNA here is from genome assembly GCA_903364295.1 of Serranus cabrilla. Taxonomy (NCBI): domain Eukaryota; kingdom Metazoa; phylum Chordata; class Actinopteri; order Perciformes; family Serranidae; genus Serranus; species Serranus cabrilla. The sequence continues at coordinate 268,399 of CAFUXE010000179.1, read as the reverse complement.
ATTCATGGGACAGCATTAAGGACTTATTATAGGGCCAAAAATGTGTATATATCAAAACACTGCACTCGTAAATTATAGTCGCTTGGCCAGATTAATGCGTCAAGATAAAATGCTCCACTAAAGTCTCTATTTCGAACATATGGTTAGTAAAGTGAATTTAAACAAAACTACTTGGTTACGGTTAAGGACCAGTTTATATTTGGGCTTTTATAAAATAATTTTGCTATGTAAGTTAAATAGTCAACTTAAAAACTCAGAGTTGACACACTACATGTTGACACATCCAACCCCTCATCGTCCTCCTCTGCAAACTTAGCTGCTATTTATACCTTATCTAACTTCAACCTGCTCTTAACATCGTATGTTGTTGCTGACTGGATTGTCAATGCAGGGGGTCGAGACAAAGCGTCCATATTTCAAGACCTGAGAATGAGAACTATTTGGGATTTTCTCCCTATTCAGCCGCTAAATGATTGTGATGTCCAACACTGATGCTGGGTGATGATGTCTGGTTGTTGGGCAACAAGAGCCAGTGACAGGGTGAGTTAACACAATGACTTCATAAATACATCCTGTAGGTTGTGTGTTAAACTTTGGATACAATGTCACTCATCAGAATTTTGAAGATGGCAATTTAATGTATTGCTGTAGGCTAATCCGTCAGTAAACAGTAGAAGAAGAGATTATGCGAGAAACAAAACAGAAGTAGAAGAAAAGATTGAGCAAGGACCAAAAAATTTAATAAAAAAATAGGTTGCTAATCGGACAACTTTGGCCACCCATGAGAGAAATAATGTCTTCAGGAATTAGATTTAATTGGGCAATTTATAATTGTTCTTTCATGTCAGCAAAGCGGAAACAGCTGATCATTTTTCGAAAAAGACAAAAAACCACCTCAAGCGAGTGTAAAATCTATTATGCACATTTTCTAAAGTTTTTCCAAATTGCTCATAAAAGTATAAATGACTCCATGATTCAGGTTCCATACACACCAAATTCAGGAAACCATGAATTTATAGCCAAGGAGACATTGTGATGTTGAAACAGGACATGGACACACAAACTATTGACAGGAAGTTGGAAGAACAATAATGTTCAACAAATCAATATGCTGGATCATTAAGGGCTCCCTGTATTGGGTGCCCTGAGCCCAAACCAGCAAAAGCAGATCCCGATTCCTTCAATCTGGATGATGTGTCCACATACTTTATGCCATATGGTGTATTTAATCCAATGGTTACAAAAGAGAGACTATTTACCTTGAATACCTGATATACACAAACAAAATATGCTTTTTTTGGCAGTCCTTAAGCAAACAGATGTTGTTGTTAATGAACATTTGAGTTAGGAGGTACACACTGGAACTATTGAACGACTATGAACAACAGTTTATCCTTCTGTTTAGTAATTCTCTACACGAGTTGCAAGATGTAATCAGTGATTTGGATTTTCCAGGTGTTGAGGTATGGGTCTCCAAGAGGAGACACACTTTCACATTGGTCACAGTGATTCCAACACACTTCTCAAAAAATGCTGAACTATTCCTTTAAAAGAAAATTCCACATTCCCCATATCCCCGTCACAAAGTTATGTCTCTTCAATCCGTTATGTTCACTGTGTCTCAAGAGTTGTTTTCTGATGAAATCTTGCAAGTTTTACTTTTCCACTGCATCTTGAGCCTGCATTGCTTACCTCTACAGCAGATAGTGATTTCCTACATTTGTGAAATGTTGTTCCCTCCAGAGGAAAATGGGCTCTTTGTTAAGTTGTGACAGTGAAGAGAAGATGTTGCAAAATTACATGAAAAGAAAGACATCAGAGAGTATGGTGACATATCTGCAACCATGCCTGCTGAATCTCTGTCTCTTCTGGGTTTCTCCGTGGATAATTGTTAAACATTGGTGCAAATAGTTGCACTTTTACTAAAGAGACTTCACGTTGGGATGACAGTGTCTCAGAATCAAACTCCATTGTGCAGGAGCTAGCTCAGCACGATATCATGTTGTCTACATTTGCAGGTGTCAACAGAAACAACAACAACACAAAGACACTTCTGTGTACATACTTTTGGGTCTATTTTTCCTGGTTTGGGCTCTTGTTTCTAAAAGCTACAATAATGTGCATGTAGTGTGCTACTGTGCCTTCTGTCAGCAGTTTGAGTTTGAGCATGACATTTGCACACTTTACAAAACCTGATCCATAAAGAAATGGGCTGCTTGGATCCACCTGGGTATCAGACATGTTGACACACAGACTAAGGCATGCTGTGGAGATAGAGCAGTCGTCCATCAGTTGGAAGGTCTGAGCTCTGATCCCTGCTCCTGAAAGTCTACATTTCCAAAATGAACCAGAAATTGGTTCATTTTGGCCAAAGTTGTTATAGTCTACAAATATGCAAAGCCAAAACAGTATTTCAACAGTACATGAACAGTTTATAGACACGCTGTTACGTCACTGGCTGTTGGCTAAACATTGGACATATATAGACACGTAGAATATCTATGTGTTTCACATTCAATGCCAAAAGTTGTGCTCAGGTCTTATGATAAATTATGTTAAATTAAAGTTATAGTTCAGAATAGGCTATGTGTAGAAAAATGCAGTATGACAATGTGAGGTTTTTGGTGTAACTGACATCAACTATGTGCTTAAAACAAAATTTTATAAAATTTTGTAAAGGAAGTATTCAGAACCGTTGGAAACATGAGGTTTTTCTCACAGGGATTACTTTCACATGTGTTTATTGCATTATTTGAAACTTTGGCCATGTTTAATATGAACATCCAACAACAGCACATAAAAGTTATATATATACATATATATAACTTTATATAAACCTCATGTTTCCAATGGTTCTGAATACTTCCTTTACAAAAAATGTTCTACTTTCAGCCCGAGCTGACCCGCTTTTTTTTGAGAATTGGGGGTTGTGGGCAGTGGGTGTTTAACGTCATTCCCAAGCAACATTTAAGCTTGTAAACACCTAAATACAGATATACAAGAATTAGCCTTAAAATGAGTTTAACAGGTCATGATTAGTATGAGCCCTTCCTGTGTGCTGCTGTCCAAATGCCACAAAGAGCCCACTTTTGCTATTCAGAGAAGCAGTGTTCTATTGATTTTTTATACATAAATGTTGAAAGTGTTGCTGTCAGTAAAGGTTTGTGCTCTTTTATTGATTTTCATTGGGGTTATTTATTGAATGATTCAGTTTTAAGCACATAGTTGATGTCAGTTACACCAAAAACCTCACATTTTCATACTGCATTGATGGCTACACATAGTTTTTTCTGAACTATAACCTTAATTTAACATAATTTATCATAAGACCTGAGCACAACTTTTGGCAATCGAATGCGAATGTCCCAGAAATAGATATTCTACGTGTCTATATATGTCCAATGTTTAGCCAACAGCCAGTGACGTAATTATGTCTATAAACTGTTTATGCACTGTTGAAATACTGTTTTGGCTTTGCATATTTGTAGAGTATAACAACTTTACATCAAGATGTTTGTCACAGCTTGAACAGTAATTCGTCTAAATCCTTTTCATGTGTGTTTCTAAATGTTACAATATGGAGATCTGCTTATTGTTACGGTAAATACCGTGGGCCTGTGTCGCATGAAAGATAAAAGAAAGAGGATTCTTTACGTAAATTCAGTACAACTTGTAATCACTGCGTGGTTTACAGGACCTGTAGCAGTGTCCATGCTGAGCTGTTCTCTTGTGCTGCAAAGCCTGCAGCAGAAAAGACTTGTTTGCTCTCCTCTTGTCTCTGATCAGCTCTGATTGTCTTCGCTGGGATTGCCAGCCCATCCATAAAGCCCCTTGCTTCTACCTGGGGTGCAGTCTTGTTAACTGCCCTCTGGGACTCCATTCACATTTGGAGGTATTGAAAGAGCTCCTTGACTTGGTAATGGGGTCTCCGAGCTGTATACAAGGCCCTTGTCTTGTTAGGTATGTACTGTGTGCCGCCACCATTTACCTTGTTGACTTTCTCCGCTTTGAAAAGAAGCTTTTAGATGTCCTGCTTCACCTTGAAGAGCAAGCTCTCACAATGAAACCACACGGTGTAAAAAAAAAAAGGTCTCTTGATGTGCAGGGATGATTTGGCTTGAAAATAAAAATCTCTTCATTTCTATAGAGGGGCTCATAGAAAGACATATTCGTAGCCTCAGCTTAGAAGTTACAGATTTTAAACTAGGCTGTTTCACACATGAAATATTCATAAGCTTGAAAAATCAGGAACATCTTGTCAATACTCTCCGCAGGCAGCATGTTGTCATCGACCCTGCTTTGTAAAATTAGAGCAGCGCTGACAAACACCACAAAGGTATCCGTCTGCGAGGACTCTGCTGGCTGGTTTTGTCTGCCGCAAAGGCTAATTGACTGCTCTGGCTTGCCTAAATAGACTCCAATAGTTTTGTGTTTCATGCAGGAACAGTGCAGGGCTGTTTCCAAAGATCACAGGCACTTTTACACCGGGTCCTTCCCTGCATTCTTGTTGTGACAGAGCCAAAGCCCGCCTCCCTGACGGACACACGTCTGGCATATGCTGCCCCGATACCTGATCACTTGTTTTTCAAGGTGCACAATAGCCTCTCGCGTCTACGCCCTCTTTTCATATCGTAGGACGGGGAGATTAGTGTCCAGCCAGTTGTTGTCAACTTTCAAATGTTTCCTTTTTGTATCAGTATCCCATCTTACCCCCACCCCTTATTTTTTTCCTCGTTCTCTTCATCTTTGAAAGAATAGTTCTAAGGAGTATCTGCCAGATGCTAAGCAAACACTTTTTTTTCTCTCATTTTTGGTTCCATGTCAAACCATTTCTGTCTGCCCACCTACTCTGCACAAACAAAGTAGCAGAGCGCCTCATCAAGCAGGAGTATTTGCTTTGGAGTCGATCGTAAAACTCGAGTTAACCAGGTTTTTGTGCGGAGTCGGACTTGCCGGCACAAAGCTCTCTTTTCTCAAGCTGTCTGAGAGTTGCCGCATGCTATAGCGGGACAATAGAGGGACATCAGCAGCAAGTAAGGAGTTTTTCTGGGCTGACCCGATTGTCAGAGGGGGGAGAGGGAGCGAACAAAGGCCTCCAATGTGGCTCGAGCTGAATGTTTACCACGTGCAGGGCCAATGGGTGACATATTTTTGGGAGTGCTCATTCATTAGACTAAAGATTTACTACCCCCAGCCCCCCACTTCGTCTTTTCTGTTTGTCTTGGCAGATGTGAGGCAGGCGCTGGCCTTTCTCTGCTTCTTTTTCTTTTCCATTTTGGTGTGGGGGTAGAATCTTTCTCACCAAAGCGCCACGTGTTCCTAATTTTGGGGGCCATTTGCGTGGAAACACTTTTTTGATACCTGGATCAGCTTTCACAGCAGGCTAGACGCGCTCCCTCTGTTCAACTCGAGCAGTCCGAGGCGTTCGGAGACTCGCTCTCCCCCTTTTTTAATCTTCGCTCTACATTCTCTTCACCAAGTTGCTCTTTTGTGTGCAATTCCCTATCACTGTTGATATTACATCAGCGTGGCATTGCAGGGGCAATCAACTGGTTATTAAACTGTAAACGGATTACTTAATGCACAAATGTAATTAGCGAGGATCTAATTCATTACAACAGAACTAATAAGCCGACGCAATAACAATCATATTTTCTGTTTTAATTTTATTTTAAAGTGCTGTTATATTGCAATTAGGCACAAGACCCACTGTAAAGTGGGGGCTAGTCATCAGATTTGTTTTTCATTATAAGCGATTACCAACTTTACAGGCAAACTAATTTCCAAATGAGTACTTGGTTGCACCACAGAGCTTTTTTCAATAATTGCCTGCTACAGAACCTCACGCAGACACCAACATTCTCTATAGGGTTTCACAATAACTAGCTATTGCAGGCTATCCAGTGCTATTAGTTATCACTGCAGGATCTTGTTTTACGACCTTAATTAAAAGGTCCAGACAGTGAAAACAGCAGTTGTGTTTATCATGGTGGCCCAAGGGGAAGGGGGTACTAAAGGGTGTACTTATTACACGGCCCATAACCAGACCAGCCCTAATGATTCTCAGACCCATGTGCTTTATCTAAACACATTCCAGGTTGGGCCTGGGGAGGAAACTGCAAGGGCCTCTTCTAAGTGAACCTTAAAGGCTTCAAAGTTTAACTAGCCAATGACGGGAGAATGATCTTCTGCTTTGTTTAACCTCTGTTAGTGGTAAACTTGTGAAGGAAATTCAGGTCTCTAAGACCGTGTTCACATCAAATCAAACAGTATGAGGTAAAAAAAAAAGCTCTTATTTCCAACTGCCCAGGAGTTTGTGTAACAACTGACTACATTGATGCTCGTTGGAGCAATTCTGTTGGGAATTTAGAAGCTGATGGGAAGCAATAATTGGGAAATATGAAGTTTACTTGTGCTACATTGGGTTAAAGTTCACAGTCACACAAATGGACCATTGAAGGGACTTGATTTGGTGTGAGGGCAACCTTGGTCAGATAATCTAACAGATCAATCAAACATCATCAATGAGACTTGTGTGGTGCACGCTAAGCCAAACACCAGAGAAAACTGCTTCTTCCCAAAAACACGACCGAGCTGGGCTTGTAGAAACAACTGTAAGTTTATATTTGTTCAGGTCGGCTCTCAAATCCGCCAGTTGCTTTGAGTCGCTAAGAGTAATAGACAGGGGAAAAGCACAAGTGCAGGCGGTACAAGTTTTTGGAAGTGTAGCAGGGATGAGAAAGCCCCAGAGTGGGGCTGTGGCACGGTGTAAAAATGAAAAGTAAACAAGATTTTCTGACAGCTAAAGAGTCTCCTGGCATCTACCAAGCTCATGTTCTCCAGACAGACCCACTCCCAGCTACTGAGGGAAGTGTACAGGCGGCCGCAGGGCACAGTGACAGGGGCCTGCAGTGTGTGTGTGTGTGTGTGTGTGCCAATTTCGTGTGAAATCACATGGTTGAAATGTGGGCCAGAGCCAGCGCTACGCCGAGGGCCAGTACCTGTGTGTTGATGAGGAGGGACACATTAAAAGCAGCAACCGATTCGCATTAAGAGCCACAAACACTTAGCGGCATGTTCCTTCCTGAATCATTCATAAGCAACTCAACACATACATTTAAATGAAAAAAGACAGAAAAGTGGGAGTGTGGAAGGAGAGCAGGTCGATTTGCATAAGGAAGAGTTGAAATGTCAGACGACTGAGGAGCGTTTTTTTCTGATGAGCTTCATACGGGGCCGAGTTCTGGCATGCATGCTAATAGTCGGGCTAATTGACTATTAATTTGAATCAAAGCCTTGCATGGGATAAAAATAACTTTGAGAAAACACCCTAATGATCTGATTTGGTGCATTGTGCACTCTCTTTTTCCTTAGTTCTCCCCGCCGCTCTTCTTCTTCTTCTTCTTCTTCCCCATTCATCCCAGTGGGTTTGTTAATGAAAACTTAAGGCTCAAACAAATCCAATACTCCCAGGAGGGATCCTCTGGTGGGGTAGGCTGGAGAAGGAGAGAGATTCACCAGAAGCATCTCTTTTCCTAGCTGTGTTTAAGCTAATGAAAGAGCTTCCTAATTACTTTGCCAGCGTTGATTTCCATGAGAAAGCCCCAGTCATCAGTCACGACACCTTATTCATTAGTCTTGCCTAAAGGATGGCCCCTCCATCGCTGCACACCCCCCCACCCACCCACCCCTAGTCTACAGCTTTCATTTCTAATCTACTCTTCCTCACTCCCTTGCTTTTCCTCCTATCATAACAAGCCAAAGTGTTTTCAGAGTAAGAAAAGAGGAGAGGTGCAATTAAGGAAGCAGCTACACTTCACTTGGACCACCACATTCATTATACAGCTTCATGGAGGCTGTAGGAATGAAGTCCCTGTGTGAAATATCCCTGAGTGTTCAAAGTTCATAGCTGATGTTTAAGTGAACTGATGTTGTGGACAGCGGACAACACAGGAGCTATATCTTTTCAGCTGTTTTCAAAATAAAGCCATGACAAAGGCCCAGGTGCTGTGGGGGGGTGGGGCCTTTTGCAAGTGATTCAGATTCAGATGCAGCTACTTTTTTTTTGTTTGTTGCTTCTGCAGGTTAAAGTGGTTCACTCAACAGTTCAGAAAGTCCAAACAGCTCAGGAGATTTTACATTTGGGTCATTCCTTCAGCTGGGGCAGATAGACAAAAACAGAAATGGTTCAATGATCATGTAATTTGTCATGTCTACGCATTATTAACATGGCTTTTCCAGGTATTAAATAACACACAATTCTACAAATGCATGACCTATTTTACGGTTATACCTTATTTTGACGCTGTGCTTTTTTTCGGTATCAAAAACCGAAATACAAAACAAATGAGCAGCGTTCATCCAGTCAACATGGGAGGAGTTTAGTAGATATATGAGTGAAGGAGAACTCTCAGTCATCTGTTGTGCGGCCTGTTGTTACTGACATCTGTCTCGAGATAATTTAGTCATGGCTGGGCCATATAACAATGCACCGAGTCAAAATTGTAGGATGGCTTTTGTTAAGACCTGCAAATTTGGATATGAGATTTAGTCACCATAGAAAGCCCAAAGTATGTCAGCCCAGAGCAAGTTCTATTAGTTGATAAAAAAAAAGAAGTCTAAGTTGTGGTTCAAAAGCTGTGAAAACACGAATTCAAGATTTGTTAAACTACTATTTCGATGATCTCAAATGAGTTTTAACCTTTAGCAAATGAACCGCAATTTATTAAACTTCTACTAGGCGATTTTAAAGTCATTGTACATGTTTACCCTCAAAATTCTTACTTCAGGAAGCCTTATTGTGTGCAGACGCACTGTGTTCAACAGGCAAAAAGTGCACGCCCAGACTGACAAAGGCCGATCCCTGCGCTCTGCACCTGTTCATCCGCTGGTACGTGGAGCGCTCGCCCTTGGCTAGTTACTGGACAAGGTTATTTTTTCCAATTTGACTCAATGAATGGCTGCAATGAGATGCAGATGGATGGCAAACCCAAACCAGCCAATCTGCCGATGCTTGACAGCAGGCGCTGCTCAGCACCGACATGCTGTTACATATCTTCAGATGTCCACCCCCACCCCGCCCCCCTTTTCTCTCCCGTGCTCTCCGTCGCGGTCTCTCTCCCGCTGAGGGATAAGTGTCAGTGTGTTGGGATGTACAGATGCAGATCCATCATTGTTAGGGGCCAGACGAGAGCTGATGGTAATAAGCCTTCTCCTCCCAGCCCCCCACTCCCAGCCACATGACTTTTTGTGGGGGGGGGGGCTCAGGCCCCTTTTGTCAGGCCACAGGTGACCCCTGACCCCTTCGCCCTTCCTCCACCGGGGACACACACACATAGTTAAACCCTAACTCGCACTTTCTCATAAGTCTTGCGCGGCGTCACCCACCCACAGGCACACTTTCAGACAAAGACACTTGTACGCTGACGATTCAACCCTCTTTCTTTCGCTGAGCTCTTTGTGGGAGGTGAAGCCTCCTGCAGGTCATTAGCACGCAGTGTGCTGAGAATTAAGAGAGCCTCCTCCCTTTAATTAAAAGTAAAAGAAAGAGAAGCGACACAGGGGATAGATAGACATCAGATGCAGAAAGAAAGGAGAGCCGCATTCCAAGAACCATTAAAGCTTACGGAGCAGAATACCTCGTACCTAACTTTCACCAAAATGTATTCCTCACTGTCTGATTGAGGCTGCCTGTAAGACACACGGTGCAGTATTATTGTATTTCCCCCCCCATTAGCATTAACATTTTAACTGATTCCTTGGGGAGATATCACATAAATAGTTTCCTGGAGAAGATCATTCATTACCTTTGTCACTAACCTGCGCTATCAAGGGGGGTTTCAGCAGAGGGTACTTTAAAATGTTTAAGAGAATGATGAGTTGGAATTTTTTCTTTCTTTTCCAGAAGCAAAGTAACTTCACCTCACAGTTTGAGCATACACAGGGAGCTAAAGTAGTTTGTATTCCGCTGTGGCCCACCTCATCGCCTGGATTTTAAGACATTATACAGAACGCCTCACAAAGTACTGAGGGGGGGTTGGCGCTGGTTGGAAAACGAGCAAGAATCGAAAATGTAAAAGATGAAAGTGGGCGACTTATCAGGATGAATATTGATGCGGAGCCTATTTGGAAATCACCCTACTTTTCCACATCAAACCGGGAAAAAAAAACAATACTGACCTCCTTTTTTTACCTTCTCTTCCTCGCTCAAAGTAAGAGGAGGTATCATGGAAATCAAACAGTGAAACTTGTTAAAGGTTTGCCAGTTTTTCTGTTATTAAAAAAGTTACTAATCAGGTTAAATCATTAAGTCCAGTCATCTGAATACATTATTTCAGAAATGGAAACTGGAAGATTGCCAAATGACTGCAGAAATGCAGTGCTATGGTAATGAGAAACTGTGCTTGCAGCTTTTGTTTTACTGCATGCACTGCTCTAAAGTAATCAGTTCTGTGTATTGTAGTCTTATGAACAGAAGGTGTAGTACATTAAGCTACACAGTCGAGATACATGCTAGAATAGATCAGGACATTGCTGTGGGCTGAACATGCATTCTTGTAAAAAAAAAAAAGTAGCCTTGAATGTCTTTATAAGAGCCGAATAAAAAATTCTGAGAAACTAAATGGATAATAAATCAATTTAGTTCCTCAGAAATTTCCGAAGAACTCTGTGTTCCTCAGAACTCTTTAAAAAAAAATACACTGTACTGCGGTGTAGGACATTAAGGGCTTTTGTAAAACTTGACACAAGGGTAAAGTGCAATCTTCCAGTGCATGGATGTGTACTTTTTTTTTCCAATTTTGGTTACCAATGGAGACCAGTCACAAGGGAAAATGTTGGTGTTATAGTGGTATTAAAGGTACAAGGAGCCCAATAAAATAAGAATAATAATAATAACAATAATGGCATTTAAAAGTAGACCAAATTTTCCAATTGACATAAAACACGCAACCTAAGTGCCTTTAATAGATAAAAAAAAAGTGTAGTGGGATCAATTCTCAGAATGTATCATATTCATAATAACAGAGCGATTTTTAATAAAAGGTCAATGCAAAGCCCATGGATCCGTCTCATCCTGCTAACTGGAGGGTTCACTCTTTGTTCTTTTCCAGTCTGAGCAGCACCTCAGCTAATCAGCCCAGCAATCAGCCTGCTGTGTGTGTGTGTGTGTGTGTGTGTGTGTTCACTGCAGCATTCATTCCACTCCATTTGCCCCCCCATCCACCACCACCCAACTGTCTTTTCACATTTTGTCACTTGTTTTCTTCCCACTTCCTTAATTTCTTTCTTTCAGTGGCGGACGCCGCCCCTCCCGCCAACGGGCTGTCGACTTGGCAGGAACCTCGGAGCGGTTGTGGTGTGTGTGTGTGTGTGTGTGTGTGTGTGTATGATTTCAAAGCAAGGCCACCAATACTCAGGCATTCACATTAGACACATGCTAACTAAATGTCCATATGTTTGCACACAGGCCACCAAACTCTCTCCCACACACACACACACACACACAGTGACTCAAGGCATACAAGCTGGAGCTACTTGCTCATTGACAACATAAGGAAACCAATCCCTCTCTCTCTCTCTCTCACACACACACACACAGGAATGTATACAGATGAAAATGTACCACATCACAAGCATAACGCTGAACCACTTCACACACACACATAGACAGCACCTCCCTCACTCTTCCTCTTGAGGAAATCAGTCTCATCTGGAGCCTTGCAGCCTCTTGCCTCTCTTACTCGTTTCTCCGGCTTTATTCTCCTTTTTTTTTCTCTCTCTGTCTATCTGTCCTCCCACAGAGAAAATTAGATCCAACTGCATCTTGTCCCACAAGGGGTCTCAACAATTGAATCCCTGCATAGATTGTAATGGGTTAAGATATAAACACACTCGCTCCCTTTTACACACAACAGTTGTCAATGACACGTTGAAAACATTTAAAAAATGCTCTGTTTTGAATCACTGCATGCCCAGCCAATCATATTATTCAGTTTACAAAGCCATGATATCAAAATATATGATACTCAGAAATATTGCATTTCAAATATGCCTTGCTGCTTGGTTAAGATGTGATACTTTTACTGAAAGGTTTGCTGTTTGGTAATCAATTTAACTTAAAATATCAGCCAAACGTTTTACAATCTTTAAATTTGATCTCATAGATTTCAATTATAGTAAACCCTGCTCGTAATGCATTTCTTTCATTCTGTTTGGACTGTGCTTACACGGCTAAACCTGAAGTGGAGAACTTTTTTTTTTGTATCTTTGGGGTCCAAATGTAAAGGATTGGCATTTGAAATATATTATGATGAAGTGTTTTCTTCTGTATATCCGCCATACCAGCGTAGCAACATATGGTTGATGGTGAGACAGGATATTGGGATGAAGGAGCAGAGGTTAACACCACCCCCACCCCTACCACACACACACACATATACACACCCAGCCACAGGCGCGCCTCTACGTTACAATGAGATCTATGAATGTATGGGGTCATGGAGCAGCAGACGCTGTGTGTGTGTGTGTGTGTGTGTGTGTGTGTGTGTGTGTGTGAGGAGCGTGGAGGGGTTAACCTTGGTGATGTGATTCACAAATACCACAGGTGTGACTCCAATCTGTGTGTGTAGCAGGACACAAAGAAAGTGCGTGTCTACCAGCTGGACACATGATTCCAGGCTCTTTAACGGTGCATGCAGACACACAACACAAACCACATGTGTCGTGGCCCATTTCATATGTTTAGAGTGTATTCTCCCATGGCTGTCTGTACTTAATGTGGCCAGCGAGTCATTAACCACACACACACACACACACACGCATACAAACAATTATTTATGAATGACTAATATTTGGGGATCCTTCTCTGTGCTAAGCAGTTGCTAAGCTAATTCTGTGAGGTAAAGGCTTTTTGGCTGTCGCCTAAAATGTTAATAAGCCCATATTGGCAGATTACAGTTAATTAAAAAAGAAGGATTTTTTGGAGAAAGCACTTGCAACACTTTTGAGAATTATTTTTTTGCCATTTTAATAAAAGGATTTGAAGATTTTACCAAATTACACCAATGACTGTACGTTAGCTTGTAAGCTAACAAGCTACAGTGTCTAAGTAAGACAGCTTTGAAGTAGCAGGAAGTTCTCTTCTTTCATGTTTGTACCACGACACCCCAGTTAAAAGTCTCGATATACATTTATTTGTAACCAGTTCCATAAATTCACCACAAACACCACATACACAACAGTGGTAATGTGTGCACAAATGCACCACAATTATCTGCAGTGATGTGATGATGTCTTAAGGCTGTACTTTACAACACAGGTGTTTTTAACTAGATTCAACATTAACAAGTTAATTTCTCACAGTGACACAATTAATATTGTGATATTTAGCACATATTTAATTAGAATGAGGAAAATGTTAGCATTTGCCTAGCAGCACTACCCACAAAGTAAAGATGAGGCTGATGAGAGAGTTTGTCGGCATTTAGTCATAAACCAAAATATTAAACAAATTTGTCCTGGTTTGCACGTTTTGTTCAGCTCAGTCCAACACTGCCAATGTAAACACTGTTTATAAGGTTAATGACTCCACAACCACATGTGTGCTTTCCTCATCGTTAAGTGGATTTTATGGTCTACCCAAAAGTAGCAAACGGTAAATAAAGTCTGAACCGAGCTCTTATTCACTACTGAGGGACACTTGGATGCTAAAAGCTACTGATTTAGTCAGCAACACTTCTGCAGAACCTAGATCAGGGGTGTCAAACTGATCCAGGAAAGATCCGAGGGGCTGCAGGTTTTTGTTCCAACCAAGAAGAAACACACCTGAATCCAATCAATCAAATCACCTCAGCTGTCTTCAATCAGTTGATTAATTGTAACACCTGTGCTCCTGCTCGGTTGGAACCAAAACCTGCAGCCACCTGGCCCTTTCCTGGATCAGTTTGACACCCCTGACCTAGATGATGGGCCAAACCGGAGGGAAAGAGTGGACTAATAATATGTGTGATTACAGTCATGGAAAGCAGTACGTTTACGTAAAAAGGAAAAGCTCAGAGTTCAGGGACAAGTGGAACACATTAAATCCTCGACCACATGGCCTACTGATCGTCCTAAACAAACAAAAGGCAGCGTTTAGGCTTTCGAAGTTAAACTAATGCCATTGGGACGTTAGCTAATTTTACTACGCTGGCATCGACATCACCAATTCCCTCCGACTATAAAATATATATTCCACATGAGAGTCCAGTATGCCTATATAAATCATAACTTGTACTAGTTGTTTTGCACTCTTTTGACTGTATTTTCCTTTGTGTTCTTAGTGTTCCTATCATTGTATGTGGATGCAGAGCCAGTATGTCTGTAAGCAGGACAACCAATGCTGAACAGAGAGAAACAAAGGAAGGTGGAAGATGATTTAAGCATGATGAAGCAGCAGAATTCCTGTGTGTAGCCTGCTGGGCTTTGTGTGTGTGTGTGTGTGTGAGTGTGTGTGTGTGAGAGAGAGAGGGAGGTAGGGGAGAAGGGGGTTTTGATTGGAAATATTTATTTTGGAAACTAAAGGTTGGAAACCACAGCCTCCCCTGCTTTCATTCTTTCTCTCCCTCCCTCTCTCTCTCTCTTTTTCTCCTCCATACCCCCCCCCACCTCCATCCTCCTGGTGTCCCATAACCAAAATGGACCACTCCACATCACTTGAAACATAATGCCTCCTCCGTCCTGCCCCCACCTCTCTCTCTCTTCTCCCTTTGAGGGAATTCAAAAACAATGAGATCCTTTATACTCTCTCTCTCTCTCTTTCTGTCTGTCTCTCTCCAGACACCAGGCGAACCCCCAGCTCCCCCTCAGTCCATAGCACCGCCCCACCTTCAACCTACTGCAGGAACAGCAACAAAGCCCCCCAGCCTTCAGAAACCATAGACTTCCTTTGGCAAACACGCACATTCACATAAACACATGTGCTGCTCCTTCAATGCCACGACTGCCTATCAATCAATAAACTTTAATGTGTCAATAGGAAACTCGTATATTTGAACCATGTTAAGATAGTAAATCTCTCTCTCTCACACACACACACTCACACACACACACACACACACACCAGCTGCCATCTCTATAAGGCCAGACAAGGCAGCTCTATTTATACAGGACTTCTTTTTTCAAGAAAGGCCAAAGAAGAATGTTGTGTTGTGTAACTAACTCAACTTTTGGTCGTGCAGCTAATAAGCTGCTTACTTAGATAAAGCCAGACTTTGTAACCATTGGCGGAAGAAAAAAAACAAATCTTCCTTTTACAAATGAAAAGGTTGAATATGTTGTTTATGAGAAGTGTGACTGGGTTCAACAGCCTCTGCAGACATCATTTCAGACGTCATGAGACAGAAGAGGATGTTGAAGGAGGAAAATAGAAAGAGAAAGAGAGAGAAGCTGCTGGGCTTCTTGATGTTGGAC
Source organism: Serranus cabrilla (assembly GCA_903364295.1). Taxonomy (NCBI): domain Eukaryota; kingdom Metazoa; phylum Chordata; class Actinopteri; order Perciformes; family Serranidae; genus Serranus; species Serranus cabrilla. The sequence goes on along the minus strand of CAFUXE010000179.1, from coordinate 252,949 downwards.
TTGTTAGTATATTAGTTGGCTTACATGTGTTGTTGCCTTGCTTGATGTTTGGCTCAAATTCCTTGGTGTTCCATGAATTCTTTCTAAGATATCAATTAATCATTATGGTGTATTCACACCAAACCTGAAAGGATTTTTTCATGCTGTTCATACGTTTACATACCAAGTCAATATAATAACGAAAGTAGACGCAGGATTTGCATTATTCATGGCGGACGAAGCTGTTTGCTTGTCTTGTGGAAAGACCTGACAGCATGAATCCAGAACTTTGGCATCATGACGTAGTTATTTTAGCATATTTTGACGAAATTTGTTCATTTTAGGTTCGTACCGCTGCAGTAGCAGCCCAGTTCCAGTGGTCAAACCAGTTGAACAACTTGCATAAAATTTGGTGTGAGCACAGCTTAACTGATGCTTTACTGTGTTAACAGCATCCATGTACACATACATGGAGGCCACTTGGTTCTGTTCTGTTTCATTCTGAAATTGACTCACTACAAATAGACCATCACCCCGACAGATCATTTACTGTATTACAAGGCACTTTATTAGCATTTTTTATTTTTCAAGTACAATATTTCCTTCTGAAACACAGTGAAAGTTTAACGTAACATGAAATTGAAATGATCTGTTCTTGCAATGGATGGAGTTTAAAGTGGGTGTGACCTAAAAGGAAGTAGATTTTGTAAACCTAAAATTGATATGGGTTGATCAAAAGTTGCTTTATTATTTTTTATTGAAAAACTCTTGTGAGTAAAATGTACAGAACAGCTACCAGGATTTTACCTTCATCATGGGTTTGGATATTTACACCTTTAATCACATGATGCTTGAAAAAATCAATTATCTGGGCCACATTTCTCATTTTATCAACCCAGTATGTTCAGTTTCACAATGTTAAGCACATGACCATGAATGTCACATGGTCATGTGACACTGACATGTTTAAAACTGCGAGCATGTGACCATTTCACAACTTGAAATAGAACAGTCATATATATCATTTAAAGCAGTGATTCTCAACTGGTGGGTCGGGACCCAAAAGTGGGTCGCGAAACCATTTTCAGTGGGTCGTGGGCCTTCACGTGGGCAAAAAAATCCTGTGGTTTTATTTTGAAGGGGATTTATTTGTGCCGTCTATTCACTCTCACAGTTTGTTTTCATCTGCTAACTGAGCATGGCGTCTTCTCACTACTTTTCACTAGTTCGCCTTTTTTAATGAATGTTTGTGCATGAAAGCTGTTGAGTCCGTTAAAATAACATATGTTGTGTTATCTAAGATGCACTTTTTGGTGCACACTTGGTTATATGGTGGCAAATATTCTGTTGTTACTCTTGTCTTTAGATTAAAAAACCATATAAAAACAAACAAACACTGGAGGTGCAGGGGGCATATGCATATGTAAACCATGTTCAAAATTGACTTGAGACAGGAAACATACAGAACAGCGCCGACAGGCACAGGGCATGTGTTCGGGATCATTCTGGGAGAGCGGCCATGGTTTGATTAGTTTCAGATTTCTCTCTCTTTCATTTTGTCTTTCATTCTCTTCTGTCTCCATCTCTGATCTTTCCATCTTTCTCTCTACCTCTCCCATCCACAGACTTGGAACCAGACCTCACACACACACACACACACACAGAAGAAAAAAGAGGAAAGAGAGAGTTAGAGAGAGCTTTATAAAGTTCAACATTTTTATGCCACATTCAGCAGAAAACCACTCTAAACCCAAGGGATCTGCGTGCACCAGACATGAAAACTTACTCAAAAATAAAAGGAGAAAAAGCAGTATGGAGGAAGAAAAGAGGAAACGGAGGAGGAGGAGGGAGGAGGGCTGCAGTGGGAACGGCTCTGGCTCCTCTGACGCTCTCAAATTGCAGCCTCTCTTTCTGTTTTCAAAAAAACCACCGAAGTGCCACAGAGTTTGGGGACTGCAGCTAGTCAAATATTGGTTTTGAATGATGTAAGGAACATGCCTTTCTGGAGAGCCACAGCCAGCGCTCAGCTCTGGAGACCCAGTCTGGGACTTACACTGGCAATACGTCTTCAGGCACAGAAACATGGCACTGACTCCCACTGGCTCTGGTCGATATGGAGAGCTGGGGGGAAATAAAATCCTGCATGTGGATCCCTTAAGACAGCTCATCTTACTCCTGCTGATTCCTTACTGTCCGGGGCTGAGGGGGAAAATGTGTTGTTTTTTTTTTATCTTTATAGGAAACTGGTAATATTTAAAACGTAATACATCTGCAGGGGGTTGATTTGGTTGTTGATGAGTGTCAGTGAGTCGGCAATTACTTGGCCAGCTGCTGAGATTTTTGGCTTTGAGAATTCATTTTCCAGTCTGTAGTGTTGCTCCGTCACCCAGTGAAGTGTTAAAACACTCCCAGTGATGTGTTGATTTAAATACACTTTTGTGCTGCCAAAAGTGAAAAACATTTTTTCTATTGTCCCCCCCACTTAGCAAGATCGCTTAATTGTGTATATACAGTTTGTGGCACGCAGCTTTGGAGCTGCAGAAAAATTGTGTGTCGTCTCTTTTTTGCTTTGCTTCCTTCACAATCAAAAATTAGTACTTTGTGTTGCTTGGTCTACCTCAGGGGTGTCAAACTGATCCAGCAAAGGGCCGAGTGGCTGCAGGTTTTTGTTCCAACCAAGCAGGAGCACAGGTGATACTGATAATTAATCAGCTGATTGAAGACAGCTGAGGTGATTTGATTGATTGGATTCAGGTGTGTTTCTTCTTGGTTGGAACAGAAACCTGCAGCCACTCGGCCCTTTCCTGGATCAGTTTGACACCCCTGCTCTACCTTTTCATTTTCAATGCATATGCTGCATAATACATGCTTAAAACCAAGGCTCCAGGCAAGGCACCTTAATGGGGAAGAATGGCCGATGGTAAAGCCCAACAGGTCCATTGGAATGGATGCTTCCCTAATGGTTGTAGGTGGTTATAGGGATCTCCAACTTAATAGAATAGACAGTTTGTCAATAACACATATTTATGTCATATTTTTCTGCCTGTAAAATTTTTAAATATATTGATGTTTTAGGTCATCCAGCAGCTCCAGGACCTGCATCTGGATGACTGTTGCTCTGGTGCTACTAACAGTTATATGAACCCAAAATTAGCAGATTTTTCTGTGATGTAATTGCAATAAATGGATCATGCCAAATAATTACATCATGCTCCGTCAGGCCTGTCTGCAAGAAAAACAAGCAAACAATTTGAAAATGGTTTGTGAATGGAATGAATGGTTCGGATCAATCAGGGGCGAAGCTCAAGGGTGATGAGCTTTCACAGCATAGCGTGATGGCAATTTCTCATGAATATTTGTTCACAAACCAAAGTATTTAACGAATGGCTGTTCTCCTCTGCTGGTCCTTCAACATCTGGATGATATTACTTTCAAACAGGGGCCATTCATCTTCATGTATATCCTATTCACTGTGTTCATATGTGCATTTTTGTGGGTTTTGGATGGTTTCTTTTTCAGCCACAGCCACACACACACACCTACACGCACACACCATGGTATGCCATAGCTTGGAATGAAACATAAACAAGAATTGTCTCATGGAGTTTCAACAAAATGTTTGCATTCAGGTTTTACTTGAAGCCAAAATCCCTCCCACAAATCTTCCTGATGAAACATTATGGTTGTGAGCCAAAGAGTGAGCTTACTGACAGTGAGGCTTTTCTGCTGCTGGGGCTTGTTGCTCGGAGTACATTAAAAACACTGGAGTCATCAGTTTTGTTCCCAAAAGAAAGAAGAGGATGTACGCAAAACCCAGATTTGCTATAAAACAATGATTTATGATAATATAAAAACTTTTTTTTTTTTTTTTTT